>CAMOHE010046659.1:4203-15382 GCA_946598075.1 Artocarpus hirsutus | reverse complement strand
AACTTTAGGGGAAAAAAGAAAGAGAAAATAAAGAAAATTCACGCGCATTGGCCACTTTCTTAGAACGAGAACAGGTTCTTTTCTTTTATTTTTATTAGAAAATCTTGTATTAAAATAAGACCTGCAAATATATCTTATTTATTCCTTCAAAGCTTTCAACTTTAGGGGAAAAAAGAAAGAGAAAATAAAGAAAATTCACGCGCATCGGCCACTTTCTTGGAACGAGAATAGGTTCTTTTCTTTTATTTTTATTAGAAAAGCTAGTATTAAAATAAGACCTGCAAATATCTCTTATTTATTCCTTCAAAATATATATATATATATATTATTTACATATATGCATCTTTCATTTTGCATCTTTTACATTTAATAGAACGTTTAAAATCATAATATGTGAAATTTCAATATAAATCTCTAATCACACAAGTATTTCTTTAGAATTCCTTAGTTGATTATCTTTATTTCTTTTAAGAAAATATACAGCATGATAATTTTTTTGAATCACATAGCACGTTTAAAAAAAAAGAGTTATTTTCAATATTTGAGCTTGAGATCTCCCTCTTAATTAATCTTCCTTTTAACCACCCCGCCTTTACTAATTGCACCAACGTGACTCACACAGCGGGCCTATTTAACATATTTTTTGCTTGTGTTTTTATTTAGTAGAAAAAAACAAGCAAAAACTATTGTGGTGTCTAGTTATGTGAGTTAGAACCAAAACTTTTTGTTGTTACAGTGTAAAGCTCTCACGTGTCAAGAAAAAGTGTGCGATAGTTTAAGCTCTTACATGCTGTGTTTTCAATCAAAATTGGTTCTAGCTAATGGTTCTAACCAATACTCTCAAACACTATAACTTTTCAATAACTGTTTAAAATCATAATTTTAAAAGAGCTTAACTGGATCAATATAGTTTTAAATTTTCTAATGCTATAAAATATTGCTTAAATTTACGATTTATTATTAACATTCTAGTACAAATATCAAAGTCTATTTCATAAGTGCTTTTTTGAGCATTTGTGCCTTTGATTGGAAGCACTTTTGAAGAGCTAAAACACTTCTGACAGATCATCTAAACATCCTTAAAAGCAACTTTTGGACCTGTAAAGGCAAAAATAGCTTGCAGGAAGCCCTTCCATCACACCCAAAATGGGCCAAACTCTCAATTTCGAGAATTTCATCAAATTTTTTACTATAACAAAAATATTTTCATCAAATTTCATATAATAGGTATTTTTAGTCTTGTGCCCATTTGCTACGTGGGTTTCTATATTTTTGAATTCATTCACTAAAACTGATGTCCGATAAGAAATGTAAAAAACCAGTTTAAATCCAGTTTTAATGTCAATGTTAGTTTAAAATAGGCCAAACTCTCAATTTTGAGAAATTTGACCCTCTTAAATTCTTAAGATTTGAACCATTCCCAACAATAAAAGCCTCATTTTTTTCGTTTTTCTTTCTAAACCACAGTTTAAATTGAGATTTTTGAATACTATTTTTTGATATGATGATTTTATTATTTGTTTAGACCTTTAAAATTTACATGCTAACAATATTCCAAAAACTATTATAAAAACTACATAAGTTTAAAACTATTAATTCAAACCATAAAATTTAAAAAGGTTTAAAACCACATCGAATTGAAACCACGTACTTAATATAATTTTGTTATAAATTGACCTAAAAACGCGTAATAGTAATACAAAATCCCCACTCTATTTAAAGATAAAAAAGCAAAAAAGGATTTTTCAAACCCGGAAAAAAAAAAGAATAAAAAAAGAAGAAGAAAGGGAAAGAAAAAAGCGACAGGCCTCTACGCCATCCAAATGCGATATTTGGAAAGCATATAAGTAGTAGGTCATACAAGAAAACCCCAAAATCGAATACCTTTCAACCGATCACAATTCTGATCCAACGGTCAGAACCGTCCATCTACGCGCCAATCCCTCCTCCAAAACCTGTTCGCTTCAGTGTGGGATTCCTCCAGCCGAGGAGGGAAAAAAACCTAGAGAGAGAAAGGGAAAAAACCTGGAAAAAGGATTT
The DNA here is from genome assembly GCA_946598075.1 of Artocarpus hirsutus. Taxonomy (NCBI): domain Eukaryota; kingdom Viridiplantae; phylum Streptophyta; class Magnoliopsida; order Rosales; family Moraceae; genus Artocarpus; species Artocarpus hirsutus. Next base: position 13,342 of record CAMOHE010046659.1, on the reverse strand, counting down.
CGGAAGAAACTCAGATCTCTATCTGGATGGGAAAGGTTAGATGTTTGTTCTATAACTCTATCGTTTTGCATTATAATTTTTGATCTCATTCGGTTCTTCTGGTTTCTCATATCTTTCTTGTCAAAAATAAAAATTAAAAAAAATTATGTTTCTGTTTTTCTTTGTTGATGACGTATTTTTCCCCCTTTGGTAGACTAATTTTTTTGTACCTAAAATAAAATCCCAGTTACTGTATTTCCCACGACTTTAGATAATTAAAGTCTTGTGAGTGCTAGATAATTATCGGTTGGAGTTGGGGACAATAAATTGTATTGCTTTTAGTTCTTAACAAAAGCTTGGTGGACAGTTCCAAAATTGCTAGATAATCAATACCCAGAAGTTTTTACGGTGTAAAAAATTTTTTCTTTATTGGCTATGACTACTATATTGAATTGAACAGTCAGTTATTTTTCAAAATGATACCTGTTACTTGTTTTAGCTAATAATATTGTTGTGTTCGAGTCAACTTCCACTTCAACGAAGTTTTTGTCTTCTTAATTGGTAAAAGGATGTAATTGACCTTATTCTGTTCAGTAACATGTATTTTGATTCCAAGTCCTAATTAATTTCCGGTATGAATTGAAAAAAAAAAATTGATATCCTGTTTCTACATGTAAATTTACATCTCTGGATATAAGGACGGTTAATATCTTACTTAAAAAGGACAGAAATGGTTTTCCCTTTCCTAATCATTCATGAGATGAGCATAAGCACTCTATGATTATAGTCCCTTTTTCCCCTTGATTATTTATTATGAACTTTTTGTTTTCTGTCTTTATTTAGGAAGATAATTTTTTTATTCATAATATCATCTATCTTTTAGCCTTCTTATGATTACTAGTTAGAAAGTTTTCTTTCCTCAAAAGAAAATTTACTAGTTATTTATTTATTTTTTTTTATTTTTTTGTTTCTTTGTTTCTTCATCACCTTGTCTTTAAAATTCTTAATTTTGCAGGTTTTGTGAACTTTGTATTGAGTGAAAGGTGTCTCTGTGTCGAGTAAATTACAACGTTTTTGGGTATATAATATTATTCATCCTATAATGGAAGAAGGACTTGCTAGCTTCTGGGGTCCTGTAACATCCACTGATTGGTGTGAAAGGAACTATGTCTACTCTTCTTATATTGCAGAATTTTTCAACACCATATCAAACATTCCATGCATCGTTTTGGCACTATTTGGTCTTATAAATGCTCTAAGACAGCGGTTTGAGAAGAGGTTTAGTGTTCTTCACATATCTAATATGATACTTGCCATTGGGAGCATGTTTTACCATGCTACTTTGCAACGTAAGTAAGTATCTTCTTCCATTAGATTTACTTACATGTTGAAGTGTATTAACAATGAACGTAGGCTGTTCATCATATTGTCTGGGTTGAACTAAATCTTTTGTGTGTGTGTGTGTGTGCGTGTGTGTGTTTTGAGATACTGCAGATTTTGAAGCTGAATAGTGAGAAAGATTTTACTTTTTTGCTTTAGTCCCTAGTGTAGGAATAAGGACTTATTCACAATTACTTTGTTAAAGATTTCCTTATGTTTTGGCCTTTATGCTTGCAAGCTACTGTAAACGATGTCCAAACTGTTTTTTAAGCTCTTTTCCATTATCTGCAGCGTAAAATTTTACTTTGTATAGAAAGAGAGAACTTGGAATCGCATGAAAGGGGATAGAATGCGTGGAACATGTAGGATTCATTTGAAGGGCTTTTATTTGCTGTAAATTTTTCTTACCTCTGAACCAAGACATTTTTTAAGATTCCAAACGCTGAATAATTGAGTTGAATTTACTAATATTTTCTTCATTAGTGAAGTACTCTGAGAAGCGTCTTTCTTATACTACGTTTGCCTCTGCCCACTGGGAATGTGTGAAACAAAATCCGCATATGCATGCTGTTTCTAGATTTGTGATTTTTGGACAGGAAGTGCCCATGCTAAAAAGATTGTGTTCAAGTAGATGGCTATATTTAGAATTTCATGACTAGTTCTTCTGCCGAGGCAATTTAAAATTGTCTGCAACTTTCCTTTTGCTTCCAGACAACAGCAAGGCGATGAAACGCCAATGGTATGGGAAATGCTCTTGTATATCTACATCCTCTACTCTCCCGATTGGCATTACCGGAGCACAATGCCCACCTTCTTGTTTCTGTATGGTGCTGCTTTTGCTGTTTTCCATTCACTAGTTCGCTTTCAGATCGGCTTCAAGGTACATTACATGATCCTGTGCCTACTCTGCATCCCTCGGATGTACAAGTACTACATACACACGAAAGATGCGCACGCAAAGTGGCTTGCAAAGTTGTATCTTGGCACCATATTCGCCGGGACCCTTTGTTGGCTCTTTGATCGTTTGTTTTGCAAGAACATCTCCGGTTGGTTCTTTAACCCACAGGGTCATGCTCTGTGGCACGTCTTTATGGGGTTCAATTCTTATTTCGCCAACACATTTGCGATGTTCTGCCGCGCCCAGCAACGGGGATGGAATCCGAAAGTGGTCCACTGCTTGGGATTATTGCCGTATGTGAAGATAGAGAAACCAAGGACCCAGTGAGTAAATTCTCTGCGCTGGAAAACAAGTTCATTCAGATTCTACTTTACGACTCAATATTTTGAAGTCGGTGTATTGTTTTTGGGAGGTCAGCAACAGTAATCATAATTCTTTGCTTTGTTTTACTTGATGGATGTAAATGATGTAGTTTTGGGTTGGTGCCAACATTCTTATGCTATGGAACTTGTTCTGTTTTATTATTTTTTTTTTTTAAGCAAATGAGAAAAAGGATGCTTCCAAACTTGTTGAGTTTTGAAAGTTTCTCTGAATTTTTTATTTTGGCATTTTACCATCTCAACTTGCTTAGTCGTTGCAACGTATCCTATTTCATTGTGGCCTTTTAAATTAACGAATGGAAAAGCCGACGAATGCCTTGCCTCCCATCTAAAATCCTCAAATCTCAATCCAAGGTCTTAACGCAAACTACTCAAATTTCATAATAAATGCTCTAATCGTACTTAGAAAATATGAAGGGGGAAAAAAGACACGACTTAAACAGCAATTTTTTAGCAAGTTGCAGGGGTAAGGTGGTATAATCACACAAGTGTCAGATGGTAAAGGTGCTTAAAAAAGTGTTTTAATACAAAGTTTTAGTTTTGAAAAAAAGTTTAAAACCACTCCAATCTGATCAATTATTTAATCATATTTGACCTGGGTCACCTTACAAATTCATATGATTGGAGAGCAACATTCTTTGGTTTATTGTTGAATCCTTTTCAAATAGGTTTCTGGCCAAATTTTCTATTTTATTAACCCTAGCGGAAAAGGATCTACTTTTTATCTTCACTGGTCCTTTTTCCTTTCTTGGTTTGAAATTTAATAGCGTGGTAATGAAATTCAGAACCAATCTGCAAACGAGAAGGCAAGAAAGGCCAAGCTAACAGACACCAAAAACCAAAAAAATGTTTCATTTTGATCCAAGAAAAAAGTGTTGCACCGGTCCATATTGGCAGAGGATGGAAAAGGAATGAACGCCGGTTTTTCAAATCTCACCAAGACATTTAACTCCCAAATGATTCCCACACAAGCAAGATTTTAATTATTTTGTACAGCTGAAGCTCCGGTTACTCTTCTGTTTCCTTGCTTCTAATCATAGATAAATCAAACAATCTTTTTTATGTCCAACGAAGTACCTTCCGAGTTTATTATGCAGCCTCTCCGTGAACCTTCTCGGGTCGTCTCTTATACCTACAAACAATGAGAACATGTGAATTTTTCTTCTAATAGGAAATATATAACATAACTCTACTATTGATACTACGAGTTACAAATTAGATTGTATGTTTCTCAGACAAGATGCCTTCAAAAGAAACAAAAAAAGATAAAAAAGATAAAATTTTCCCTGTTAAGAGGCTAAAATACCCTATCAGATAGAAATTGGGAACTTGAAAAGGGCCCTTATAGGGGTGTTGAATCAACAATTGCTTCTAATATTCTCTTTTCCAAATCAGGTTGATCAATCCAAACAGAACTTTGCCGGCGTAAAAGATCTTTCTTCTCTTTCTTATTTCCTTCCCTATGTTTTTCTTTCATCCTCCAATTTTCAAGCTTCTCTGCTCTTTCTTTCAACTGCATTGTTAAAAAAGACGTCAGACTTTAAAAAGTTTTGATAATGGAAGCAACAAATTAGAAACAATAACTAACAAATGATCATCATCTCTTAATTAGATACAAAAAAAGGACAAAAGAATCACTTAATTGTTTAAAAAGTTGACGTTCCTCAAAAAACAAAACTAAATTGCAAACCACAACCCTCGCATGTAATTTGAAGGATTTACTATGAAAACAAAAGTTCTGTATCACCTACATAAAGACTGAATTTATGCAAGCATGGTATAAACTGTTTCTAAATACCCCTCTAAGAAAACAAACCAATGAACCATGGTCTTACAATATATTAATTAGGCAGCATTCGGTATTGGAACGGCATTTCATCTTTTCATAAAACCTAGTATTTTCTTTTCAAAAAATGCACAAAGAATGCTCTTCTCTCCCGGCCCTGCAGGGGCCAAAGCACATTTTTTTTGCTAAATTGAAACTTAAATACCACACAGAAAACATATCAATTATTGAATTTTTATTCACATCCGGATTGCTAAGCTCTGGACAAGCCTAGAATAAGAAATTCAGGTTAATATTTAAAACAATTTTTTCCAACATATTTAGAACAAGACGAATAGATAAATACTATGCAATTTTCACATACTATGCAATTTTCACAAAAGAATCCATACCAAAAACCAAATACGCCATGAGAATAGTCCTCTACTTTCTCTTTACTTTCCTCACCAAGATTATATACATCTAATTCCTTTCTATGTTCTTTCCCTCTGCCCAAACACAACCTTAAAGACCGTAGTTCGAGCGAATAAACAAACAATGCCCTTCATATCTATAACATTCCCATCCCACAAAATATATATACACATATATATATATATATATCAACTTTGGAATCTCTACATTACTGAAAGAACAGATTTTGATCTTAAACAATTCTACTAAAACAATATGCTTGAATAAATATGCACACTAATCTAAATTTTTTCTTCTAATTTTCATTCATAATTTTCCACAATGAACGAAAATTTCCCAACTTCCTATAAAACACAATAGACCAAAGACTTCGAACTTTGTTTCTAAGCAAATCAAACAGAAAGACCAACAGATAATCAAACTTCTCCGATCATTTCCATGGCTATCATCAGATAATCAAAATGAAAATTCTAAACATTCAAAACCTAAATCTCTTAAAGAGAAACAGAGAGAGAGAAAGAGGACGTACTAGCGTTTGACGCAACTCCTCCTGGAATAGCTGGCGCTCGTGAGCCCTAACCTTGGCGGCCTCGGCCTTCTGCTTCTTCCTCTCCTCGTTCTGCAACCTGAGGGCCTCCTTGCGAGCCTCGTCCTTGCGAAGCTTCTCGAGCCTCATGAGCTCCACCTCCTTAATGTACTCCTTGCGGAGCTCCTTCACCTGCTTCGCATAGTCCCTGCGGAGCTGAGCCAGGCGCCTCTCCGCCTCGTTCGGGTCCTTCGGGGCCTCCCAGCTCCCGAGGAAAGGGTTCGCCTCCAAGTACTTGTGGTTCTCGCTGTGGTTGTTGCGGTGTGAAGGCTTTGGGGCGCCGCTGCTGGTGGTGGAACAGAAGCGGAGAGTTCTGGTGATTTGGGTCGCTGTCCGGTGCAGAGAACGAGAGGACGCCATTGATGTGAGAGAGTGTGATGTGTAGAAGAAGGGAGAGTAATGGAGGTTTTTTTCTTGCGAAGGATGGAAAACCGAGAGTAGGGCTCTTTTGATGGTTTGAGCCAAAGCCCAATAACGTCTTGAATAACACAATTTTAATTTTAAGCAAAACTTATTTAATTTAAGTAATATTTAGACAATGTAACCTATACTTTTAAGGAGTGAATTAAAATTTATGTTCATTTTACAAATATCACTTATATAATTTATTTTAAATTACATATATTTAGAATCTAGAAGTAGCCTTTAAGTAAACCTTATAATGAATTTATTTTTTTTTTAACAAATTTTCTTATTTTTGAAAAAAATGATGTTAGAAAAATACATATATATTTAATTAATTATAATGTAACTTAAACAACAAAAAATCATCTATGTCATTAAATTACTTGCAATAGAATTTCAAAAAAATATTACAAGAAGCAATAAAAAATGAATGTCACTAATTTAATATAATATTATTTGTATTATCAATCTACAACATTAGTATAGTTTAAATAAGAAGTATTATTATCACTTAAAGTCTTAAAAATGAATATCATTAATTATCATTATCATTATGTATCATTAACTTAATTATATATTACTCATATAACCTGTAAGACACACAAAAAGACTTAATAAATACTATTTTATTAATTTAATTACCTATTAGTCAAAAAACGAAAATGTCATTACCACTTAAAGTCTTAAAAAAATGAATGTCATTACGTATCATTAACTTAATGATATATTAATTATATAATATGCAAGACATAGAAAAAGATTTGATAAATACTATATCATTAATTTAACTACAATTTCTTAACTCCAATTTGATAGTAAAATGGTGATTCTATAAAAAAAATCTATCTTTTAGCAGAAGAAATTTTAAAATCGTTATTTTGAATATCAATTTGAATTTAAACAACAAACAATCTAATTTTAGGGATTTTTTTTAAATATAATGATATTATAATCCGTTTAAAATATTAAATAAATATATTCTAATTAATCTAAAAAATAAATTAAAATTAACAATATCATTGTTTAGATCATTTATGTCTTTATACATATGCATTTAGACATATAAAGAATTCATAAACTAGAGACATATTTTAATTCTATAAATAAAAAAAAGGCCATATGTCTCGTTAACCCTAATTTTAAAGAGGACAACTTACATAAACGTCCCCAAAGCACCACTTAATTAAAAATGTCCTCCAACAAGCCACTTATTAAAACTATCTTTTTATTAAAAATTAAAGATTTATTAAAAGACTAAGTTATCATTTCTCCCACTTACTCATGCAGATGCCGAAATAGAACATGTCAGGTTCCATACCGAAACTTGCCTAATTCCGCCGTGAAACCTACTAGAACCTGCCTCCGATAGTCAGTGCATGTGTCAGATTGTAATCTATCATGATCCAAAGTTAGAACCAACCAGATTCCAACATATTTTTTTTGAAACAAAAAAGCGCCAACCTCCTCCGGTTGTTGGTGCGGGCGCTGAATTGAAACCTATCAAATTCCAACCTTTTTTTTTTTAAATAAAAAAGCGCCAGCCACCTCTGGTCATCAAAATGGGTACCAAATTGTAACCTTGTAGGTTTCAAAATGGAACCTACGAGACTCCAACAAATTTTCTTTGAAACAAAGAAGCGTTAACCACCTCTTATCACTAACGCGGGTGCATGATTGTAACTTAGTAGGTTCCAAAGATGAAACCCGCCAAATTCTATTTTAGAACCCATCAAATTTCATACCGAAACCTACTAGATTATTTTCTAGAAGTTGTCAAGTTTCAAATTGGAACTTGTCATATTATTTTTCATAATCTACTAAATTAAATCTAATTTATTGTGATAAAAATTACCAAAAAATATAAAAAAAGTCTAAAAAAATTACAACTAAAATTCTTCTGCCTCATTTGTCTCAGTGTAATGATTCAACATCTCATAACAGTGTTATGTAAAATCTCTTCAACAAGTTCTACAACAAATTATATGTCTTCACTGCATCAAATTCTCGAGAAGACAATCTGAACAAAAAAAATACCAAAGTTTAACACAATATGCATAAAAAAGTACTCAAATATCGAACCAATTTACCTACTTAATTTAAATAAGAAAATACCAAAATTGAACATAATCTGCAAAATATGATCACTATCAACAAACCAATCAGCCAAACACACTATCAATGCAGCTTGCTACTTGCTCATTTGGTATATCAACGCAACTTTCATTTGTCAAACCCCATATCTTATCAAATTTTCATTTTAGAACCAATGTAAGGACGAAGAAGTAGTAGAGCAGTAGGAAGGCGAACGCGATCGAAGCAAGAACGACAAAGACGTCAGCTAAGAATGGCGAGAGTAGGAGGAGAGAGATCGGACGAAAAGGGTGCAGAGAGGGACAGATTTGGGGGAAGAGAGAGAGTTTATGATTTTAAGGTTTCATATTTGATTTTAGAATGAGGAACAAAAGTGTAAGTTAATAAATCAAATTTAAAAGAATTAATTATAAAGTGATCATTTTGAAAAGTCAAGAAAAGAAAGGCATTTTTAATAAAGAGGCTTAATCTAGGGGTATTTCATATGTTTTTTTAAATAAGAGATTTGGGTTAATTAAATTGGAAAATTGTATCAAACAACATACTTTTCAATCTTAATGTAATTAAATAACACAACTTTAAAAATATTAAAGTGTATAGCATTTTTGTAATTTTATCCTCTTTTTAAATACTAAAATTCTCAATTTTACCCTCATCTTCTTCATTTCCTCTAAAAAAACCCTAGATCTACTCTTTCTCCTCTCCCTCCTCTCTCATCCTCTTTTCTCTCAAGCCCTAGAAGCAACTCTGATAGCACTGTTGTTCCTACACGACTCTAGCAGGTGCTTCCGTCCATGATGACGAAGTCTCCCTCCTCATGCAACTCTTGAACCTTATCCCTATGGCGTCTGGCCCGGGCGTACTCCCTCAAGCCTCCATAGGACCCACCTTGCAGGGCCCCCGAACTTGTGGCTCTTATTGGTAGACCATTCCTGTGCCACCCACTCATCCGTACTGTCCCCTCTGGGGCCCTCTGACCCCTCAGGGATTTCTTTCGCGTCCATCGGGTTCGAACCTCAAACCTCACTCAAGAGGTTCTTATTTCCATCTCGAGTACCAATTAAGCTAGTTAGCTTAATTGGTACTCGAGATGGAAATAAGAACCTCTTAAGGGAGGTTTGAGGTTCAAACCCGAGGGACGCGAAAGAAATCCCTGAGGGGCCAGAGGGCCCCAGAGGGGACAGTACGGATGAGTGGGCGGCACGGGGATGGTCTACCAA
>CAMOHE010046658.1:18148-64659 GCA_946598075.1 Artocarpus hirsutus | reverse complement strand
GTCTGGGAGGTTGAATGATGGAGTTCCAATGCTTCAAATTTCACGTGACAATCTGATAGTGTGTTGGGGGGCTAAGTTGCAAATTTGCTAAAGTTGGGGCTTTCAAAGGGATTTGGTGGGATATGTGAGTTGTGGTGGAGTTAAATAAAAGTTTAAAATCTAAAAATATTTTATAATATGGTTTAAAGGGAATTTCTAAATGGTAAAATCTGAAAAAAAAAGTAATTGTTAATGATGGCAAATTAAAGAAAAAAATAAACTGGTTTGACACATTAATTAATCTTTTTTTACATGCTAATTACAATTAATTCAAGTGAAATATTACATGAACAGAAAAGGAGAGAGAGAGAAAACTAGTCTTTATCTCTTTACACACAGCCCGTTTTCTTTCTTTTTCTTAGCCCTAAATTTCATTAAATATTTACAAAAAATATTGTAACATTTTTTGCTAGAAAGTAGTATGTCACTGTATATAAAAATAATGCATGTATGTAAATATATATACACCTACACATTTTATAAAGTTGTACGTTATGTCATTGATATTACATACAAGTATACGACATATGTCATTAAGTTTAATTCTTTCTTAGCCCTGAAATTATGGTCAAATCTTATTGTAATTTATAATTTTCAAAACATCTTAAAACGAGTCCATAAACTACTAATGAGTTATTTGACATCTCTATTCGAACTGTTAGTTCTAACTAACAGTGTAAAGCTCTCATATACCACAATTTTAACACCAATATTTTTAGTTTCATCTGCTCCTCCGAAACACCCAATAAGTTATGCCAAACTAGTCTTTTTATCCATGTAAATGTTAAAATTTTAACAGATTAATGCATGACTTCTTTCCCAATAGTCAAACCCAACACGTAATATTACAAATTTAACCACTATTAAACCACTCGTAGTCTTTTTATGTCTTTTCGTATTATAACTCTAAATTCATAATAGTTGTATAGATAGAAGGACGACTAATTTAGGACAATTCCATATACTGAGGACTTGTTCCAAGGTGATATAAATTTAAGAACTAAAATAATAAGATTTATCTTATAGTTCAGAACAATATAGGATTAACTCTACTCCTAATGAAGAACTTACTAATAAACTTTAGAAAAAATAAAAATAAAAATTGCTAACTATATATTAGGAAATAAGATGGTTTCAAGCTACATATATACTGGTGGAATTCATAATCTCATGATTTGAATAAACGAATCCCAGTCGCTTTGAAGCTAATTCTTTCCTGTAATAATAAGAAAAGTCAATTATTTAATCAAATAAGTATGAGGAACACCATCTAATATGCTTATGTGATTGCAACTGATAATGCTTTCACCATAACAGTAACATTGTTGCAATTATTTTTTTTTAATTAGTGGTGTATACCGTGTAGTACCAAATATGAACATTTATTTATCACTGATCACGCCATATTGTAAAAAATTTATTTTATTGAAAGATAAAACTTAAGATTTTTAATGATAAAGTTCAGAATAACCAAACGATGTGCTCTTCTTTTTATGTCTTCTTGGCTGTCTCTTAAATAAATCTTGACACATAAGTAATTTGTTTTATTACTTTTAATAATTATGTCTTATTCATGTGTTTAAAATATTGAGCTTAAATGATGTGTCTGGTAAGTAATAGAAGAGATGGCGAAAAAAACATAAAAATAAGAAAATAAATCTAAACTCGAGATCCACTTTTGTCATGAGAAAAATATGTTACTCCATTTGACTATTTTCAAGATAACAGAAAATTAATATGCGTCAAATAAAACTAAAGGAAACGGTTCCAAACATAAGTCACAAAATCAAGAAACCAAAAAAGATTATGGAAGTTGTAAAACCGTAAGATGCACGTCACAAGGCTAATTTATGGACGTTCTGGTTCTTTTTTACTTGCCGTAGAGACAAGCATGTGTGGGGATTGAGTGGCCCCCGAAATGGGCCTAAAGAACTGGAACCGCAAAGCCTTAAAAAGTGGGCCCGTAAGAAATTGTGGTGGACCCAACTGGGGACAACTTGGTTGGACCCACCATGCGCAGCTCAGCCCGAACGAACACCTCCTAATGCGAGCTTAATGATAGTGGCTAGCCCACGCCGGACCGCAAGCCGCCATGTACAGAAAGTCCCAGGGGCATCATTTCGGCGGGTCCCACACCCCATTAACACACACTTAGCCATTTTTCTCCTAAACCCAATCGGCTCGACTAAGCCGACTTATTAAATCCACCTTTGTAATTCTCGACCCCTATTGGTCAGTTAAGTGAGCCCCACTTCATTTAACCCCCCCGTGCGAAGCTTTGTTAAAAAAAGGCAACAAAAACATAGAATAGCAGACCAATCACGGAAAGCCACGTGACGACTTGGCTATGGAGGTGACCACAGAGATTTTTTACATCCCAAAATACCCTGGCTTTTAGAAATACTTTCCACGGTGGTGGCTTTAAACCGCGACGGAACGGGGGTTGAAAAAGAAAACCGTGAGCTGTTGGAACGGGCTTAAGCTCCGTTACGGGCGAGTTAGCCGGTTAAGCACACGTAATATAAAAAGAGTGGATCAAGATCATTATGGGAAATGGAAACGTAAAGGTCACGAGCAACACCGGCGCACAACTGAGGGGTACATGTTATAGGAATATGATTAAGTGGGGATGATTTTAATATAAAATTTTTCACTTTTTTCTCCGTTAACTGTTCATGGACATTGCTAATTTGACCAACACGTACTAAGAATTTTTTATTTCACGTATTTAGGCATTATTTTACGTGTTCCTACTATATAGTTCTAACTGTTATAATATAATTCTGTATAAAGCTTTTTATGCTACAGTATATTTGTTATAATTTTTTGTAATTTTTTGTTCTAACTGCTATGTAAAATGTACTGTAAATAAATCTAGTCACTGTACTAAATATTTATTATGTTTAAGAGAAAAATTAAAACACTAGAGTTTAAACCACACAAGTATGGTAACATATTTATACTATACAATATAATTTTTACCTTACACTATAACATATTAGAGTTTTATACCATTTACAATTCGAGCTTTAAACTAATTATTCACCACACATACAAATAACTAGAAAAGAAAATAAACTCTTAAAACAAGTACAGTTCCAGAAAAGAAAAAAAGAAAAAGAAAAAAGTTGCAAAAGTTATTACAAAGACAATTGAGAGACCATATATATTTCTAAAAGCAACTTGCACAAAAAAAAAATACAATTATGAACATGCGGTACTAATGGCTAACTCGGTGAAAGTAACGACTCCATAATTAATCGTAGTAATTATAGAACTAAACAACCTCGTTTACCTTATCCATAATAATTGGCCTAAGAATTAAACGGGACATGGATTAGAGAATGGCACAAAATGCCACCTGTCAACAGCCCACCAAAGACAGAAAATTGCGTGAAACTACTAGATATACTAGGGTGATGACTAGACAAAGCAACAATAATACGATCATCGTCCCAAGTTTTATTACAGTTAGGACTGAAATGACAAATAGTGGAAATGGGGTAGCTAGCTAGGGACAAAAGGAATGAAGTTGAGGCCACCTTTTTTGGCTGTTTGCTGTTCCATTACGTCACCCCAAAACACCAAATTAATTAAAACCCCTTAAAATATATCTTATACATTTCTTTTTGGGGTCTTCTGGAGGCTTTTACGATTGGTCATTGGCCTCTTCTCTGCCGTTTAGTTTACTCTCTCTCTGTGGGAGAGGGGTCTTGAAAGAGAATTTTTTTTCCTCCCCTTAGAAACTCTCAATTTTTGGGGTCCTTATCGGTTGCGGTTGTAGACGGTACTTTCCTTCTTGATCTCCGTAAGCTAATTATATATGATACATACACATCTATATGACATATATATGCGTCACCTATTTTCCCGCCAAATCTTTCCCACCAATCTAGCTTAGATTGAAAAGGAGAGCTCATGAAATTACAAGAAGAAGAAGTTACTTAGATGATCCCTTTGTCTTGTCTTTTTCTCAAATTTTTTTTAAATATTATCACATATATTCAATATTCTCGTGTGATTAGGGTTTTATTTCCTATTTAACCCTAGTTGGTCTTGGTTCTTCCATTCCTCAGTCTTTCTGTTTGTTGGACTTTTTTTTTTTTCCTCTTTCCTCGGGATCCGATCGATCCGACAAGTAGACAGCCTGGTCAGCAGTTTTTAGGGACTGTAAACAAGTTGGATCAGTTTCAATTCCCGAGGATCGAAGGACTACGTATGACTGCTTTTTTGTTTTGCTCTACATTGTTGTTTCTTTGTCGGATTAGGACCTTTCCTAATTATATAGCCAGCTTTTGAGAAGAAGTTTTGAAAGCTCTATAAATTAGAAAATAGAATTTAGTGAATTTTGAGAAAAAACCCAGCTTGTAAAATCAGTTCATCTTTGGACTAGGAGAGAAGAATTTTCTTGTTGGGGGCAAAAGCTTGATTGATCAACCGATCCCAGATCTTTGGTATGCACAAGAATTATTAAATTCAGAAGTTTTTGCTTTATTGGTGAGTTCTCTTTCCCTTCTTACATACACATATACACATACATGTACATATATATATAGATATATCTCACATCGTTTCTATATATGGTTTTATTTTGCTTGATCTTTTTGTGTGATCTGATTTCATCTTGTATTTTTTCGTTAATTTTGTTTTTCGTTTTTCATGATTTCTTTGTGTTTAATTATGGGACAAATCTAAGCGAGATAATTAGTTAATTAAGAATATTTGGAAGCTGAAGATTCTTTGTTAAAGGTCGATACATCTTTCTCTTCAGCTTTAACGACAAAAAGTCTGCCAAGCAAGATTTAATTGTGATTTAACACATCGTTAATAACTACTACTTAAGCAGAAAAAGGAAATTAATGGGTTTTTCTTTTTCCTTCTCAAACGTCCAGTGGTTCTGATCATCCCGTGCTCAAATGGTACTAACTAGCTCGATCTTTTTTCCTTGTAGCTTTTTTCATGAACTTTACGACTGAGGGATTAAAACACAAGCATATACTCAACATATTAGAGAAACACTTTTTCATATGCTATAGTTATATTACGAGAAAGTATTATATGTTGGTTTCGATTAATTTTTTTTTTTAATTTGTCTAACAAAAAGTGTCATTTCTTCTTAGTTAAAATTACATATATTCAGGATTAGAATGCACCTTACCGAAAAGACACACATCATTCAATGTGAAAGAAGCATTATAATAATGTTCGCTTGTCTAGGAAAAATGCCACTAAAGGCTTACAATATTCAGGCATGCATCATTAGGTTAATCCTGCAAAACCATGCTTCTATCTTTTTTAAATGATAACTGTTGGACATGTGATCAGCATGCATGTTTCTTCTTTATTTCCAGCGTATATATAGACCCGTGGAATTTGATGTGCCCTATGTTGTAGCATATAAGAAGTATAATTTTAATAACTATGTAAGTTTCCACATTTCCTAGCTATCACCAAATTTAGTTAATCCGTAATGATAATTCCATGTTTCTCTCTGCAGCTTCACTTTATAACAAAGTAAATAAGCCTCCGTTTCTTAATTTCAATATAACCCTCTTTAGGTAATTCCTTAATTGCATGAGACGGCTACATAACCTATAGTATCATAAATCTTGCGCTGTTATTATATGTTTTAAATATATATATATATATATATATATATACATACTACGTAGCTAGCTTGCAAGTTTATTGAGATTATCACAAATATGTAAACTTCAAGCTTTTCTACGTTCACTATATAACTTGAAGTAAATCCATAGCCCAGCGTCCAAAACTGCATGCTTTTCCCCAGAACCAGTAGTAGATATAATTAAGGCTCGCATGGATATTTCATTAATTAACCTCAATACGTCTTCAAAAGGAAAAAAAAAATGTAGTAGTATTATCTACAATTGGATGTGAAGTTTAAAAAAATCATGATGATCACATGATGAAATTGTACCTTGGTTTTCATATATACATGCAACAATGGGCTATATAAAAACTTGCTCATTATTATTTTGGCTAATTTATGAATTTCAGGAGTAGTCAAGCTGATAATTAGAAGGAGACCATGAATGCTTTTTCACACGTTCCCCCTGGTTTTCGGTTTCACCCAACTGATGAAGAACTTGTCGATTACTACCTTCGGAGAAAGGTTACTTCAAGAAGGTTTGACCTTGATGTGATAAAAGAGATTGACCTCTATAAGATTGAACCGTGGGATCTTCAAGGTATACATAACTGTGATTTATAGGTTGTTTACGAACCTAGTTCAAACTATAAAATTATGGTTTAAACTAACGTTGTTAGTTTTTTCTCTTATAAAATTTGAATTTCAAACTAATTTTGGTTCAAATTCTTAATTTGAACTACAATTATTTGGACAGAATTATGCAAGATAGGGTCGACAGAGGAGCAAAGTGACTGGTATTTTTTTAGCCATAAAGATAAGAAATATCCAACTGGAACCCGCACAAATAGAGCAACCGCAGCAGGATTTTGGAAAGCAACGGGAAGAGACAAGGCTATTTATTCTAAGCATGACTTGATAGGAATGAGAAAGACCCTAGTCTTCTACAAGGGTCGGGCCCCAAATGGACAAAAGTCTGACTGGATTATGCATGAATACCGGCTTGAAACGGATGAAAATGGGACTCCGCAGGCAAGCGCTTTAAGCATTATTACATATATGTTTGTTTCCTTTTTTGCTAGAATTTACCTAAGAAAAAAATTAATGATGAGTTTAGGCTGAATTCTGTGTTATACTAGCCTTGGATACATTTGATACCTGACCACTAGAGTGTCTTTATAGGTATACACATACGCATATTTATATATATATATATATATATTTATATTTATATGTATATGTATATGTATATATGGAAGATATGTTATTGCTACTAGAAAAGAGAGAATAAGAGTTAAGTTAAGCTAAATTATATGACTTGGAATCCTAATATCAATTTAGGGTTTGATTTGAGTCCCAAGATGATGGTTAAACAAAATAAGCCATGTAAGGCAAAGTTAGACTATTTTTAGTTTGAGGGAGCTATATTAGTATCCCACTTATACACTTCCTTTGTTTATATACTCTTTCCATTCTCTCATCCTTCCACATATGACCTCGTGGGATTAATATAAATCCCACATCGCTTATCGATAGAGGAAACCAAATGTAAATGCCTTTTATATATTTCAAACTTCAAATGCTTGTTTTATATTTTCATGAAAAATACAATTGCATCATATCTTGTGTGTAAATAACACTCTTGAAAAACAAAATTATGATGATTTTAGCCAAAAGAAAAATTATGACGATTTGACTTAGTGGCCTAGTAATGTTTCTTCGTGTTTGTTCAAATCTCACTTTTAAAATATAGCAACAACATTATATTTAAATTGTCTATAAATGCATATCTTTTCACTATGCAAATATATCACGCAACAACAATATGTATTTCTTATCACTAATATGTATTTCTTATTACTGTTGTGATATTTAGACATAATTAATGTACGACCCAAACACGAGTTTCTAGATATTGTATACTGCATATATATACGTCTTATCTAATTAATTAATTAATATAGTTAACTCACAGTGCAATCTTCTACATACATACATGAATTGTTCAGAGCGAAAAAAAATATGCATTGTACATTATTTTTTGTTTACTTTTTACAACTCATGGTGCAGTACTCCAGAATGCATACATACATGCATGTGTGATATGGATCAACAATATTCTCTTTTTCTCACGCTTACACAAAATCATTTTGCATACAAAAACTGATTTTATGTATGATTTGTTTATTTGCACTTGAAGCAGGAAGAAGGTTGGGTTGTTTGTAGGGTTTTCAAGAAGAAAATAGCAACCAATATGCGTAGAGGGAGTGAACACGAATCGCCATGTTGGTACGATGAACAAGTCTCCTTCATGCCAGACTTAGAATCTCCAAAGCAAAACTTCAACTCTCATTTGGCTAATAATTACCAACTCCCCTATCCTTGCAAGAAAGAGCTTGATCATCACTTGCCCTACCAAGTTCCCCAAGAGCACTTCCTTCCCCTTCTAGAGAGCCCAAAACTTCTTCAATCAGCCACCACAATGAACTCCACCACGTCGTCCATGGCTGCATATGGCCTAGTCCTTAACCAGGCCACTGCTTTGCAGTCCTCATCTCTTAGACAGGAAGAACAAATTCAACCATCCCATGACCAAAACTTTCATGCTGTTGTTTATAGCAATAATTGCAATAATGTCCAAGCCGTGGAGGATCATGATCAACTAACAGATTGGAGGGTGTTGGACAAGTTTGTAGCTTCGCAACTCAGCCAAGAAGATGTTTCAAAGAAAAATAGCTATTCTGGCAGTGGTACTGCACCAAATAACTGCCTCAATGCTTCAAACAACCCGAATGTGGTCGTCAGACACTGGGGAAAACAAGATTTGGTGTCGGAAAATGCCTCTTCGTCGACCTCTTGTCAAATTGAACCATGGAAGTGAACTTATCTAAACTAGTATTTGGTGTCATATGCCAATAATATATAAATAGGATGTTATATATATGTTGGAAAAGGGAAAATTTTACGGAAGTGATCTACAAACTCCTGTACATAATAAAACTAGGGCAATATAACCTTTTAACTGTGGCACTCTTAGTAAATACAAAGCTAAAACAATTAATTAGCTCGTTAATATAAGAGTTGTATGTCTTGTAAGATGGATGTACTATTAGGTGGACAGCTAATTAAGTGTGTCTGTTGTAAGGTATTATATGTTAAGGGCTTTATTATGTGCCCTAGGTCGAACAGCAACTTGGCGTGCTGCCAACAAAGCTCGTCGACTAAAGAAATGTTTTTATGTCAAAATAATAAGTTTAGACAAGGGCTTTGTTTTTTTTTTTTTTAATATATGTTCACGTTACGTACTTACGCGGTAGCTTGATTCTCATTCTTTTACAAAAGTGCTTTAAAAAAATTATTCTTTCCAAGAAAAATAAAGCCGATTATTAAGAAATAAGAATTAAACAAATGACTTATAAGAACTCTCCATTTAATTTTTGAAACAATAACCAAACAAACTACGTACTTATATAGGTTAATCTTTAAAAATGATCATCAAGTATAAGTAACCCTAGCGACACATTTTCGTATGCTTATAATTAAACATGATTTTAATCAACCAAAGTTGCCAACTATGATGTGAAGGATGCAATTACATGCGTAGGGGGTTATGCATGCATGCATGTATGTATGTATGTATGTATGTATGTATGTATGTATGTATGTATGTATGTCTCCTAGAATTTTTGGTCTAGTTAGCAATATGGGACCACAAATTTGAATGAATGCTTTCCTGGAAAGAGAGGCAAACGCGCAAATATAATTCATTATTATTCAAGTGTAGAAGGCAAGTAATAATAACGTATGATCTGTCTGCTGATCAATCATTCATATAGATTACTATAGCTGTTTTCCCTTACTCCAAGTTGGAAAGAGAAAGAGAGAAATAGATGTATATAGGCTTAGATTCTGTGCCACAGACACAGCCAAATCACGAGGCATGCATGTGATTAGTAGAGGATATACGTATACATCCACATGGTCATTTTTTGTCTTTGTAGGGAATACAAAATGCAAGTGGCACATTTGCTATATTATATTTTAACTTCTAGGGATAAATTAGCATAGTATAATATTTTGAGGAAAATTTTGAACAAAACGTCGGAAAAGAAAAATACTTCTTTGCCTCTTGGGCAGGGCTTCAAAATGAGAAAAATTTAAAGTTTATTTTTTTCCCTTGAGTTGATTCTTGTTTAGTTTGCCTCTGCTTTTGTTTTTCCTTCTATTTTCTTTTTGGCCTTTTCTGAATTTGCTTTGTAATTTCCTTTTCTTTTCTTTTCAATAAAGTTGCGCTTATTCATATAATATAAATATAAACAAATATATATATATATATATATATATATATATTGTAGCATTTTTGACATAAATGCATATTATGCATCTACGATTAAGACTATTGCTGAACAACAGAAGAATCTGATTACTTGTATGATACGTGTAAAAGTGACCAGAAGTTGGAAAGGTTGCTAGCATTCTGCCAAATGCCGCGAGTTAATATATTATCAAATAGCTAGCTTATGAAAATTAAGAAGTCACTATAATTCTTACAGTCAGAAGTCCCAATTACAGGTTGCACTTCTCTCACTCTATATATATTGTAGGAGGAAATTCTCATACACGGCTGAACCTGCATTAAGCTTTAAACACTTGTGATTGAATTAAGCGATCATAGATCAACGACAAAATAATGGAAACTGTGCTCAGTGCACTTAAAGGGATAATTTGTTTAGTTGCTGTAAAATAGAAAAATTGCAGATTGCATGTACCTGTTGTACTTGTCTGTACGGAGCCAATGGGATTAAATATCTGTAGTATTCCTATATTCACCATTAATATGTGGCGAGGTGCGAGTGAATGTGAGGCATGAAAGGATCGAGAAGGTACGTCACGGCGTTAGATAGAATTAAGAACTTTCTGGAGTTGTAGAATTTGGACTCAGAAACTTGGTGTTTTAATACCAAGCAGCAATGGGAAACAAAGGAAATAGTGCAATGAGAGATTCGATTTTGAAACTCGAAAGTGATCCCTTTATAAGCAAAGTTTCAAAAACGACACGCCCCATGATTGGGCATGTTTTTTATGGAGAGAACTTAGACGTGGAATCCTATGATATAAAGCAAAAAAAAAAAAAAAGATGTTTGGTGAAGAGGTCATGAATGCTTCTATGACATGGATTTGATCTAGGTTACAGTTTTAACTAGGTTTCTTGAAGCATAGGAGAGAGAAAATTCATAATAAGCGAAGATATTATCAATAAATTATTACCTGTAAGCAAATGTGTTTCTATAATATCAGGGTTTAGATTCTTTCTAATTAGTGAAAAATCTTATTAGTGACTTGTGAGCAAAGGAAGAACAAATCATTTGAATAAGGGGACTCATAAAACAAGCCCATGTGAATGCTATTATGTTCTTTCAACGCATAGCCCTTTGACCATTATGCTTTTGGTCACTCTCCTATATATAATATATAGGGTACATGACTTTCGTTTTTTCTTTCAAAATATCACCTCAATTAACTCCTTAATTTATGGCCCCAAATGAGATATTAGAGGAAAATGGAATAATGCTCAATTTGTTTTCTCTCTGAATTAAGTCTGGTGTTCAACAACAAATGGGGCCCTTAAGCATTTTTCGAGGAAAATAATAGACAGCACAAAGTAACACTTTAGATCAAATGCATGTTTCACTCTAGTTGCTTTTTGTTTCCTTTTGGGGATTATTAAGATATTATAAAGATATGGTCATCGAAAAGCTTAGATTACAATTCAATTATAAAATAATTCTTCCTTTAAATGTTAAAACAAAACATTATATTTATGCTGATAGAAACAAGATAGAGATTTGATGGACAGAAATTGAAACATTCCACCAATTGTTCCAATGAGACCATCGATTTTATATAAAAGTTGGGGAAAAAGATATCAAACTATGGATCAGACAATTGCCACAAGGCCAACCTTCTTTTTTTTTTTTTTTTTTTTTTTTTTGTTTTTGCAGAGGTTCACATGGATTTTAGTCTCATGCGCGTCCTCTCTGTAAAGACCCTTTTCAATGGTCATCTATCTACCATTTTACATTTGCTCAAGTAATACATAAAGATAAAATTTATGTTATGAAAGGATACATATTACGTATCTACAAGTGTTGAAGCAAAAATAATGCAAAATGTAAAGTCAAAAAAGTCGTTCAACATAACGAACCTAAACGTGGCCCAAGATCGTTGACAATTTCACCTAACGGCCCAAAGCAATTCCTCCGGATGGCTTGAAAAGACCAAAAGGTGAACTAGGTGAAACCTCACAATGGATTGTCTTATTCATCGTTATCCTCATCACTGTATATATGAACTTGTTTATGATCATGTTGAATAGAAACATACTGCCATATAACACAAAGAAATATGAGAAATGTAATATCATATAATATTTATATTCAACATGTGTGACCTAATAAATTAATTATCTAAAAAAATTACTAGGATATTTGGAAACGTAGTAGGAGTTATTTTGTGGTTCTGAGAACTTTTAGTTTAAATTTTATGATAGAAGACGTTGTACTAAAAGTTAGCTAGAAAGACAACCTTTTTTTTATCTAAATTTTATGTTAGATCTGAACAAATTTTATCTTACATTTCAATGTCCGGCAGGACGGTAGACAAAACCATTGCGTCACCATCATGTTTGCTGAGAAGATTAGAGTAGAGTATCCTGGTTTCAAAGCTGCATTGCATGCATAATTGTATTGGGCAACGGTTAACAATCATCAAGAGCATGTAAAGTTTTTAAAGTGCACAAAGAATGGACCAAAAATTACAAAGAATGGGTGGAGCACCCCTGGACAATTAAAAATTAAAGAAATGTCACTTGAAACAGCAAAAATTATACTAGCATCCCATGTTTTTTGCACTCCTACACTAAACTTGTTTTGTAAAACCTAACAGCAACAACACACTGCAGTCTGCAGGCCAAGAGTTGCTTCTGCCAGGCTGGAACTGTAAATACCTTCTTATCAATCAACGAGAAAAACATCAGCTAAAAGTAAAAGCCAAAAATGCAATCAGTAGAGTCAGGAGGAGCCTTGAGTTTTCCACGGAAATTGACATTGCTGAAGAAGAGTTGTGTTTCTGTTCCCTGAAATATTAACAAGATGCGGTTAAAACTTCGATAAATTATGATTCAGAGGTGAAGAGATTATTTAAATGAAGAATGCTTGGAGGCATGATTGGGTTGATCATCACATACTAAGTGGGTCCCACTGGTCACAACTAATACAGGATGGGCCCCACCAATAGGACCCACCCTCTCTTAGTGTGTGATGTCAAACACTTCCAGTGCCCTTTAGCATTATTTGATTTAAGTTTGAGTACATACTTCTGCAAATTAGCAAGTGCACCACAGTATAGAACATTTTCCGGACTATTAAACTCCGTTTCTCCATTTTCATCGGGATTGACAATTCTCATGTATGTTTCTTGGCCCAGATACCATCTGTCAAGGTTTTCTGCTCTAATATTCCACACTCCAACATTGTCAAGAGAGATAAGAACCGCTGTCCATCCCCCAGGGAAGACCTACGCAAAAGTCAAGCAGAAATATGTTTGTGTAAGATCAGGATCTCATGTTCTTGTTCTTTCAAACAGATTACAACTTAAAAAGATAAATGATAAAAATAAGAATAAGAACGAAAAAACAAACCTGCGTAGTGCAGCGAGAAACTGCATCCCATTTGTTATATCTACCTCTACTCTCCTCCTTCCATTCACCGTAATCCATCCTACATGCAGACATCAACTTCGTATTAGACTCAAAAATCTGAGGAAAATAAATATCACAACTGCAAAAGTTTAAACGAACTCTTACCCAACCACAAAAAAGGAATAGCCATTGATATGAAAACTCTGCATCACAGTGTCATTGTTTTGAAACACGACTTCTATGAATCCCTTGTACGTCGCATTGATGGCAGATATGTCTTTTCGAGGTGGTCTATCAAGCGGCCTGCTTGGAAAATCAAGCTTATAAGCTCCCTTAACATTATGTTTGTCAGCAAGCCCCATTGGTGTTTTAGGATTGACAAAAGAAATCCCGTTAATCGTAGTCCGTAGAGTCCCATTGATTGTCACTGGTGGCACACTCTTTAGCACATATGTATCTGTGATATTGATCGAACCATAGTGAAAAGAACCCTGTGGATTAGGGCGAGCTCCACTTGCAGATCCATTTTGTCTAAAAATTCAAATAGCGACAAATGACCAGTAAGATATAAACTATGGGAAAAAGAGACACTAAAAAGAAAGATCAACGCTCAAAACAAAAACCAAATCGTTAGTTAACATTTAGCTAATCCTTGAATAGTGCTATTTGCTATCCATTGAGATTTGACAATACCACGTGAAGCCCTTGAAGAGGTGAAGTTACAAGGACAAACCTGACACTCAGGGCCTGATTCAGTGACCATGTTTTGTCATACACGTCATTTGGAGACTCAGGGAGAGGACCAATGACTGGACCTTTAGAATTAGAATAGTGTAGGACGGCAACGCCCATGACTCTTTGCCAAAGAGATTCATTCACAAATCTGGGACTTGCCACAATATAGTAATCGGAACTGGCATTCTGATCCATGGTAACCAGAAAAGAGTAGGATTGCCCAACATGAATATCGAAGTTGGAATAATTCTGCTGTATTGTGTAATGCCCCTCTGTTTCAGCTAAAAGTAGATTGTGATTCTGAATTCTGAAGTTCAAACTTGTAGAAATTCCAATGTTGTGCACACGAAGTCGATACGTTTTGCCTGCATATCACCACACCATTTCAAACAATTGGCCACAAGACATGTGACTAATAGATTGCAATAACAGTAACAAAAAAGGATGAATAGAATTCCCAGATCAACAACGCAATGATATAAGTCGCAGCTAGGAAAGAAGGCAGTTGTGACACAAAAGAAGTAATCAGAATATAAGAAAGCCTCAAACATGAAATTATTTAGTCCAGGTGCTCAGGTAACATAAAAAGGCCAATAAAATGGGGAAAATATACAAAGTTGGAAATAGAAAATCAAGTAAATACTTCTCCAGACTTATGAAGCATACCTGGCTCAACATTGATAGTTTCATATTCGATTCCATCAGGCACAAGAGTAGTATTGTAACGGAATGGCCCCTTTCCATTGATGAGAACACCATCTGGCATCCCGAGATCTTTTCCATCATCCAAGGCCTTCCTTAATGCCTAAATAGAGAATGTGATAATGCATAATTCTTCAGTCCTGTTATCCTAACTTAATTGCACTTGCCGTCACAAAAATATCAACAGGGCAACAAATAAGAAGAAAACTAACCGTGTGGTTCTGGGTATACCAGTCACCGATAAAGATTTCAATATCCCCATCAGGCTCTGCGAAGGGAATCGCAATCACAGGCCGATTATTGATGACAAAGGGACCAAAGCCGCCTGCTGCTCTCTGGAAATTGAGAGAAGGGAAGTAAAAGAAACTCCCAATCTGGTCCTTCACTTGAAAGTCATAAGTCCAATTCCATTTCGGAGGAATTGGACAGTTGGTCCCAAGAACACCATCTTGCCATGAATCGCGTCGCATTTGAATCCCAGGCCTGTTGGAATCATCCACTCATTAAACCTCACAAACTTTGCAATCTCCCCATATGAAAACCAAATTGCGTGAGAAAAAAAATGGTTGGTTTTCTCGGCTCAAAAACCTACCAAGTAATTAAGAGATCTTCATCCAATTCATTGAACACATTAACAATGACATTGTAGTTCGTGGTGGCGTTAATACGAGGTCCTGGAAACTTATCATTAACTGCTATAACCTGCCATCAAATGCATACCAATAAAATAGGCACATGAAAACATTATACTTATATTGTTCAAAGCTATAGTTTTAGTCCAAATCTTAAGTCCAAAAAAAAAAACCAGAAAAAATTGAAGAATTCCCATTTATTCCGAGAATTTTTCAGGGAAATTGCGGGGGGATAACTAACAAAAGAAAACTTTCAAAATCCCGAAAGAAAAATATTCCAGATGCAGCTACACGTTTAGACTTCAGACCCCTCGTCTTCTTCAGTGAGAAGTAATTCCAGTATTTTAATCAATCATATTAAAATAACGCATTCAGACAAGAACAGAAAATATATACGAAAAGAAAATTCCTTATACATAACTAAACCCATCAGTTTGAACCCAAAAACGAAATCATGGGTTTGTGTTTACCCCTCAAAAGAAAACTACGA
The DNA here is from genome assembly GCA_946598075.1 of Artocarpus hirsutus. Lineage (NCBI taxonomy): Eukaryota > Viridiplantae > Streptophyta > Magnoliopsida > Rosales > Moraceae > Artocarpus > Artocarpus hirsutus. The sequence goes on along the minus strand of CAMOHE010046658.1, from coordinate 48,751 downwards.
AGAAAAAAAAAAAACAGAATATGAGTTTCTAGAGAGAGAAGCAAACCTGTTGAGGAACGCCAAGAGGAGAGACGGTGATGTAAGAGAAATGGAACTCGTAGGAAATGGTGGGGTCGGCGGCGAAGCAGAGGTTGGTTGAAAGCAGAGCAATGTGGACGAAGAAACCGAAAAGACAGAGCCGAAGAGAAGGGGACTGAGACAGAGCCATTAGAAAGTTTTTTTTTTTTTTTTTTTTTTCCTGAAAATGCTTTGTTTCTCTTCACTCACATTTATCAAATGAAACGAAGGCGAAAACACAGGGTCTCACAGTGAGGTTCATTTTCTTCCTAAACCTCTCCGTTTACTAAAATGTAACATTTTTGGCCATTAGCGCTTGTAGTCCACCGTTTACTGGCTCAACCGGTTGGCTTTTAACTGTTCGTTATTATTTTGACATTTTTTACCCGTTTATTTTTCTTACTTTTATTGTATATTAATGTGCCCTTTGAAAAAATGTTTTAACCATCAATTATTACTATAAACAGTACAAAACTCTCATATATTATAGTAAAAAAGTTACATATAAAATTCTCACATGCTACAGTCCTTAAACCAAAACTATTAGTTTCAACAGTTTTTACAAACAACTTATAAGTCATAATGTCATTATATCAATATATTTTGCTCTTATTATTATTACTACTACTATTATTTTTTAACTTAAAAGATTCAGACTCTATACCTTCTAATAAAATTAAGTTTGATATAACAGTTCTCTAAAAAAGTGTGAAATTGTCACAAGATTAATGTACATAACTACTACCTTAATCTTATTACAGTTGCATCTAATATAAATTAGCAAGAATTAAGAGGTTAATTAAATGGACAATGTATTCCCAAAGAAGTTATTAGCTATTGTCCTATATGTCTTAAAATTTTTCAAAGGACAAAATATTCTTTTAGTTAAATATTTGGAAGAAAAAGGACGAAACATATGGTTTTTTGTACGATATACAAGAATAAATAAGAAAAACAAAACATGAAAAAGAAGAACGTATAGATTTGACATATGTCAACAACGTGTCTATATTTAAAAAGAGAAAAAAATATCAATAAAAAGCATCATAAATGGATTCTATATAAATGCACATCATAAAGCACATAAACTAGTAAAATAAATCAAACTGAAATCAAAACAATAGACTCTATACAAATGCACATTATAAAGCACATAAACAAATAAGATAACCAAAACGAAAATCAAAACATTTTCCAATGTAAAAAGAAATAAATACAAATAAAATCAAAACTCTTAATTAAAAATACTTTTCCTAATGTATGTCTGTGGCCGTCGTTGTTCCTTTTTTTTAACTGTTCAACTTCATTGTTCTTTAAAATTTAAGAAATTAATTTCATGAAATATTATGAAAATTTTCAAGGAACCCTTCAAAAAAATAATTTTCAAATAAAAAAAACGATGAGAGAGAGACAAAATTGGGTTCAATGTTTGATTCACCGTCAATAGTCGGTCTCAGGTTGAGGTGGAGAGCTGCGATATCGACAGCTACGAGGAAGCCATGGCCCACAGAAACAAACATAAAAAAGAAAATGCACAAGTTTCGGCGTTTGCCGCTCTCTCTCTCATGAGATTTTCTAACGTTCAGATTTCCTGAAAAGCGCCCCACTGGCCCAGCCTTGGCCCACATTCAAAAAAACCAGTGAACCACCTCCTTCCCACGCTTCTCAAATTCTTTTTCCTAATATTATTTTATTTTCATTCTTAAATGATTATTAAATAATAAAATTACTACATTGTACACACATAATTCAGTAATCCAAATTTTTTGTACTTATGCTGAGTTGGCAGATTTTATTCAACTATTGGTTTGGGCATTCTTTGGTCAGAATTTGATTAAACAGTCTTGAATAACAATTATTTTTCGGACCTTTAAAATTATGTATTTTTTAAAAAAATTGAAATTATGTATTAAACAAAGAAGTAAAATGGTAAAATAATTTTTTTACAGGTAAATTATATCGACCAATAAATCTTTCTATGCCCTTTTGTAATCGTTGATGAAGATCCATTTTCTTCTATAAACGAAACTAATTCCATTTCCGCAAATAATTTAGAATGTAGACAGAAACAAAGATAAAAACAAGGGGAAACAATACGCACTATATAGGAAAATCCCATGAATTTGGCTTAAAATTTTTGTTTGATAGCAAAACTCTTTATTTAAGGTTAATATTTTATTTAAAGGGAAAATTGTGATTTTTATTACCTCCATAATATACTAAATTACTATTGTCTTTTGAATCACTCAACTTCGTTTACCACGTATAATAGAGCCTAAAACTGATCCTTTTACCACTTTTGTGAATTATAAAATTAGTAAGGGGGAAAAGGGGGCTCTTATAGAACTGCAATAATAAAATTTCTATTCCTTGTTGGAAGAAGAGCTAAATTAATAATTTTGCGTTTTTTTTATTTTTTCAAAAGGAAAGTAACATTATCTAGTTATTATTAGTATTTTTATTATTTTTTAGACATTTTTGACGATTGTGATATATTTAAAAAGGTTTATCCATTTTGTTCGGATCATTTATTTTCAGTTTTAACTTTTCCATTTGACTTTTTTTTTTGGGTGGAAAAAAAAAGGATAATTTTTTAAGGCTGGCCCATCTATTAATCAATTCCATAAAATAAAGAATACCCTTCTTTTCCTTTTTTTTTTTTAGAAAAAATAAATGAATTGTCTGTTTTTCATATGCTAGGAAAAGGAATAGAATCGATGAGAAGCATGTAGATTGAGGACGCATAATTACAAATGGAAAAATTAATATTTTCCTTTTAAGTTATGCCAAACCTAAAGACAAGACCATATTCAATTCAACCATTAACGTGTGCAAAATCTCCAAAATATATATTCTTAAGAAAGAAGTAATCATTCTCTAATATGTCGTCCTTTCTTTAGTCCTTTATATGAGTTATCCTATCTCACAAAGTCCAAGACATTGATTTAGCAATACATTAAGAAAAGGATTTTGAGCCTTACCTATTGGCTTAATCTTATTTCTTAAACAATAAGAAAAACAATAGATAACTAGTTTTATTCTTACATGATCCTCAAAATCTTACACCCCTTTATTTGATTTTCAAGGGTGAACGCCCCTTGTGATTAGCAATCGAATTTTCGGTACTATGCATGTTGCTTAATTCATTGAGTCCTTTCTCTCCTAGATATTTTTTCACTAATAATGTATATTTTAAAACCATTAAATCTAGTTTAAATTATATGTATATTTTAATATTTGTAGGTTAGTTTTTTACTAACTAGATATATGTTAAAACAATTAATTGTTACCTTGTGGTGCATTTAATTTACTCCTATCTGTTCTTGACTCTATATTTTCTTTTCCACTTATTTCAATATTATCTATATGTATAATAAGTTGTTTTAAATTAATATATTATTATCTATATGTATAATAAGTTGTTTAAATTAATATATTTTTGGGACAATGAATGGCAGAATTCAATGGTGGAAGACAGCTTTATATGGAGTATTCGTGGGACTAAGGTTTTCTGGCAACACGTGCAACTATGCTCTTCAATTAATATGGGAGATTTGCAACCCAAAAATTTCCTTTTATTATTATTATCTCTGCCCGTTAAAAAAAATTACAAAATAAATAACTGCATTGCTGGAATTGGTCAACGACATTATTAATCATAAAGCTAAAGACTAGAGTGATTGAAACATTAGAAAATGAAACTAGAGGGGATATATGTACTGAAATTCTCGAAAATGTAACGTATAATTCACAACACATAAATAAATAAATAAATTAAAAGGGTGTATGACATAAGATAGTTGACACCATTATCTCAGTTATAAATAACGTAAAGCTCTCACATGCTATAGTAAAAAGAAAAAAATTACTACAGTGAAAAGTTCTCACATGCTACAGTAAAAACACTTACAGCTAAAAGTTTCCACCATCATACCAAACACCCATTAAGAAGTTCTTAAGGCAATAATGACAACCTTGTATAAGTTGTCATAATGGGTGAAGTTGTTGGATGTTATGTATAGCTAAGTTGATGAAGGATCACTAATTGTGCCCTCTTATATTAGTGATGAGATGTAATTTTAATGGGGTCTCCACTTAAGGCGTGTTTGTTAATTTCTATTTATAATTTGTTACACTTTCATGCTTTTCACTGTCAATATTGGTGGAATTTTGATTCAGGTGGTGTGTGTTTTGTACTCAAGTTTTGCTTGAATTTCCCAATTGATCTATTATTACAATTACTGGTCGTGGAAAGTTTAATGGGGGGAAAATGGGTAATGTTGGTCAATAGTTATAATTATGGTTTCTGTCACTTTGATGGGTGTGGTGTGTTTGTGTGTGGAATCATTGTGGTTGTCTAACAAAAGTCAACAATAATCCACTAGCCTCCAAAGTCTATGGCAAAAAAAATTACAATTTTGACTCTTTATTCGACAAGCATTTTGTTTTGGACAAGATAAGACCATCTTAAATACAAGTGTCAGTATTAATAATAAACGTATCATTAAAAAATATATAAACAATATACTTGATTTGTTATTTTATTTTATGTCTAATGTATAATGTTATTTTTAATCTTATATCTACATTTTGCAGTATTTATTAAACTTTAAAATTTTATAAAAATAAATTTTTAACTTTAAAATAATTTAAAATGGCATTGTTGTAATGATTAAAAAGATTAATTTATCAACTACTATGAATGAAAAGTTAATTATGTTACACATTTAAATCCCAAAATTTACGGTTGATATACGTAGTATATAGAAATAAATATATATATATCTAATTGTAAAAGAACTAACGAGTGAATAGATGCTAGCTTGTGTGTATATCACAAGATTGTTGTGGAATTGTGTCAGATTTACACACTGTTTTCTCAGTTACACACAAAAGGATAAGTATTATCTCAAGGGTGTCACAAGTCTTCCATTTTAGTGTATCCCACGCACCAATGTAAGGAAAATTCAGGAGATAAAATATGACCAATTGTAATACAACAGTTCACCGCCCTACGTTGTGAATTCCAAATTTCCAACTTGTCCAGTTGCTGATTTTGATTATGTTTGCTGAGATCCCAGGATACACAAGACAATGAACCAACTAGCACATGGCCTACGTAGAACCGTATAAGCAAACTTTTTTTTTTTTATTTTATGATGATGTATTATATTTAATCATTAAGTTTTCTGATGTATCAGTGTTAGGAAACCTTTTGTGGCAGCTAGGACCAGAGTCACCTACGGGCGCTTGTCTAATATTATCTTCGTGAGTTTTAACTCAAATAATAAACTAAAATAGTAAAAAATTTTCGTATATTATAATAAAAAACAAAAATTACTATAACATAAAACTCTTATATATTACAATAATTCACTTCACCAAATGCCTTATAAAATTATATTTTACCTTTTTAAAATTTTACATATCTTTATTTGTTGAACATTCTTAGTTTATTCCTGCGCCCATCCCCTGATCTTTTCTCGTTTTGCTCCTGGCCGCGGGGTGTGATTACTGCAATATGTTGAATGAAGTTTTTAGTCCCACAATTTTTCAGTTATTAGTTTACTTTTTTCCTTTATTTTTTTTTACATAAAAATTTGTAAAACTTATATTTTAACTTCTTTAATATTATATTTTGGCCCCTTAAAATTTTTCTTTCTTTTTTTTTTTATCGTCCCGAACCACTCCTGGTGGCAGGGTGTGATTATTGCAATATGTTCAATGACGTTCCCTTTTTTTTGTTATTGATAGAATGGTAGGGGCACATTTTTCAGTTAAAATTCTCTAAAATACCGATTCCAGAATGCTACTGAAAAAGAAACAATGCGTTTCTAGTTTCTACAAAGCATTTGCTAGTCAAAATCGTATTCAATGGATCCTTATCGTCAGCTTTACCTGCCTTCCTAAGAACATTTAAAATATTGAGGACAAAACTCTTGGTTGAATAAGAATTCTGGAGTCATTTCCACTGCAACAAAAAGAAAAATTACCCTGAAAAACAAAAAGAACAAAAAAAAAAATAGAGAGAGAATAGAGTAAAGATGCTTAAAGAGTTATCCACAAAGAAGGAAACAACAACACAAAAAGACCCCCTTAAACAAAAAAAAAAGGACAAAGTGCTTATTAGGAACAGGGGAAAATAAAAACTTGCATGTACACGCTAGAGCAAAATGCTGGCCTGCAAATGAATCCCAAAGAAGAAAATAAAAAACTTACGCACATGCATAGTGTTTTTTAACAGCATCGTTTTAACTATATAGTTTTAATTATTATAATATAAAACTCTTATATACTATAATATAAAACAAAAATAGATAATCAATTTTTATCTTTGGTTCTAATTTTATTGTCAAACACATTTTATATTTTTGGGTTTTTTAAAAGAAAAAAACTAAAAATTATCCTTTTTTTACTAAAAAAATTTAGGGTGTATATTAAGGACATGGTCGTACAAGTTAAGAAATCAATGAGACGTGATAGTTTAATTAAAAAAAAAATGTCACGTATGCTTTATGGGCCTGAATTTTTTAATAAAAAGATTATTTTATAAGATTGTTCATCGGTAACGGTCTGATTAAAGGAATTAGTTAAGGTTAGGAGTTAGTGGCACATGACATGAAACCCAGCCTTGGGGCATTAGCCAAAAAGAAAAAAGGAATAAAAAAAAAAATGCATAGTTGAGTGCCTTTGACGACAGTAGTTTTTGAAGTTTGGGAAAGAAAAAGTTTTTGAGGATTTCGAAGTAGTTCAAAGGCATGAAAAGGATAACTAATTGGCAGTTTTTTTCTTCTTCTTTTTCCCTTCTGAATAATTGGTAGTTAAAAATTCTAGCACCCTTATATGACTTTTGTACGAATTGAACGTGTAATTTGAGCTTTAAAATTAGGAATAAATTCATGAATAGTCTACGAATTTTTTTCTTTTTAAGATTGATCTATGTATTTGATTTTGTCCCATAAATGGTTCATGAATTTAGAAAATTTCTCATAAATGGTCACTCTATTAAAATTTAGATGAAAAAAGCTAACTTTATCTCATAAATGGTCCTTAAATTATCTTCTTTCTATAAATAGTCCATATGTTAAAACTTATACTATATTTAGTTCGTAAACTAAAAAACATATGTTAAAACAAGCTATATTGTTAAGTAAATATATATAAAAAAATTAAATATGCAAAATTGTATCAAATTTGTAGTCCCTAAATTTAAAAAAAATGCAAAAATTAATTTCTTTGCTACACATACTTGATATTTTTTTTATCTACATATTCATATATATAACTTTGATAATTTTTTAAATGAGCATATTTTACTTGCCATATTAATAAAATCCCTATATTACTTTTATATCTCATATAGCACATTCATAAATTTATACATATCTTTTTGTATTATATCTACTTTAACCAATTTAAATTCCTATTAATCTATCACTTTTGTTTTGGTTTTTTTTTTTTAATTTTCTTCGTAAAATATTAAATTCGTATGAAAAAGCTAAAATTACCAATAAATTGATTTTTTTAAAAAAATAAACAAAAAAAACTTTGATACCTAGCACATTCAAAATTCAAATAAGAAGACAACACTCGTACATACCTTAACCACTCGTTTTGAAATCTTGTAACACCAAATTAAGAAACAAAGTTCCCTAATATGCCAAAATGTATGTCATGATTACAATCTAACATTGTTTTATGCACTGTAATAAGAAATACAAATAATGTTTTTACTCAGGTTTATTCATATATTTAATAGATGTAAATAAAATCACTCTTTTCCTTTTAGTTTAGGGGTTATACATCTGGTACAATTTCACATATTTAATGTATTCTATATATTCATTTGAAATATAATTAATTTTAGCATACGTTTTTTAGTTTAAGGCTAAATATAGTACAAGTTTTAGCATAAGGACTATTTATAGAGAGAAAAGATAATTCAAGGATTATTTGTAACATAAAGTTAAGTTTTTCCATTCAAAATTTAACAAAGAGACCATTTATAAGATACTTTATGAGTTTAAAGACTATTTATGAGACAAAATTGATTACATACACTCATTTTAGAGAGAGAAAAGAATTCAAGGTCTATCCATGAATTTATTCCTCAAAATCATGTTTTATTTGTACATTTCAATTTTCTTTTCTTTTTGAGCCATAGTTTAGTTTTTTTTTTTATGTTGAAATGAAGAATGGTTCGTTTGGTACGTGAGTTTGAAATAATGTAGTTTAGAACTTTATAGTTTGAACTATGAGTTTTAAAAATGGTAGTTTTTGAACTTACTTTTGGACTGTAAAGGTTTAAAACAAGAATAAAACATCACATCAAGTTTAAAACAAGAACCGGTGTTTGAAAAACTATAGTTATGAAAGAAAAACAAAAATGAGAATTATTTTATTATCGAAAATGGTTTAAACCATGTAAACTTGAGGAGCACAAAATTTGGATTTTATGAGTTTAAGCTGTTTTAAAACCGCCTCCACTGGTTGAATTGACTTTAATTATTACTCTATCAAAAGTCAATTTTAAACCACTTTTATGATTTGAACTGCCTTAAACAGTTTTCAACCACGTATCAATGGGCTGAGAAGGTTTTTTTTGTTTATCAATTATTGGTTTTTATCCAAAACTGCAAAGTCACTTGATTTTTGTAGCCATAGGTCCGGGGAAAACTAATGACAAATAATAAAAGATGCTTATATGTCGGTTTGCTTTGAATTTTGCACTAGATAATAGAAATACTACATTTTGACAATCAATATGGTCACTCATTAAATTATCAACGAATATGGTCCCCAATTTTCATTTAGTAAGAGTTTTGTGCAAACTTACTGTAACGACCTTTCAACGTGTTCACAATAATCGTTGATTCATATTTCAAAATCACAATTTTTTTCCTAGGTTTTTATTTTCTTCAGTTTCTTCTATCATTCATAATTTGTCTCACCCTTTATAAAAAATAAATAAGCAAATGAAAATTCCTCTCCCATTACAATAAATACACAAAACCACTTTTGGACTCCCTGTTTAACACTACTCTAATTTGATAATAAAATATATATTTTCGTTCTATAATTTTTGTGATAATATCCTTCAAAAGGTTCCTTTTTCGTTTGAACCAAAAAAAAAAAAACAAAAAAAACAAAAAGGAATCACTGATCATTTTATAGACGTGTGTAAATATAAGAGATTTATATGGCATTATCACAAATTTTATTTTTTTAACCCTTCATGATATACAAATATATGTAATTATCTCTCTTTCCTTTTTCACCTAGGACTCTTTATATATATACCATAAAAATAAAACTTACATTGATTTATGTCATTAACAAAAATAATTACAAATAATTCCATATGTATCATCACATTATAATTTATAATACTAAATAAACCTTTAAAGCGCAAATTAGATACAAAAAACATAGAATCACAAAACATTCAACAAAGCACAAATTAGTCCTTTTAATTGAATTCTCATTCTTATCTGTGGCATTTAAATAGATATATTTTTTTAGATATGACACAAATCAATCCACACAAAAAAGAGGTAGTTTAATAAACGTCATCTTTTAAGATTTACTTTTTATATATGCCACACATGTTCATTTGTGGCATAACTTAATATATAATATGAAGAATAATGTGGCATAAATATTTTTAAGTTTAGCATAAATAAATACAACTTTTAAAAGTATGACAAAACATGTAATTTTCTAAAAGAAAAAATATTTATTTCTTTTTGCTCCTATCCATCTGTAGCCCAATCCATGGTAGTGGGCCTAAACCTACCCCAACTATTGGAAAAAAGAACAACTTACAAGAATGTTTCTCAAATACACCATCTTATTAAAAATATCATTCAACTAACTATTTATTAAAACTGCCCATTTATTAGAAATTAGGAATTTATTAAAAGATCAAATTACTCTTCCTTACTTGTTACTCATGCGGGATGGCAAAATAGAACTTGCCAGGTTCCAAATGTAGGACCTACCATATTCAAACATATTTTCTTTGAAATAAAGAAGCACCAACCACCTCTGGTCACCAGTGCGGGGTGCCAGATTAGAACCTGCCAGGTTCTAAAGTTGAAACCTACCGAATTTCAACATATTTTTTTGAAACAAAGAAGCACCAATCACCTCCGGCCACCTGTGTGGGATGCGGGATTGGAACCTGCTAGGTTTCAAAGTTGAAACCTAGCAGATTATAACATATTTTCTTTAGAATAAAGAAACAGCAACCGCCTTAGGTCGTTAATGTTGGATACCGGATTGGAATTTAGTAGGTTCCAAAGTTGGAACCTACTAAATTCCAACATATATTTTTACAACAAATAAGCATCAACTGCCCCCCGTTGCTAGTGCAGGATGTCGGATTGGAATCTAATAGGTTCTAATCTACCAAAGTTGGAACATACCAGATTTCAACATATTTTTTTTGAAACAAAAAAACACCAACCGCCCCCGCTCGAAGACACAGGGTGCTGGATTGTAACCTTGTAGATTTCAAAGTTGGAACTCGCTAGGTTTCATCACAGAACCCACTAGGTGCTAACGGGTTTTGTCGTGGAACCCACCAGATTCCAACCTACGAACCTAATAGGTTCCAATGTGAAATTTGCCAAATTATTTCCAATTTCTCATTAAAAAAAAAAAACTTGTAAAAGTGTTTTCTGTCTTTTCGTTGTCATATTGCATATAAACTAGAGATCATTTAGCTAACTGTGATCAGCTAAAATTCAACAAAAGGAATCTCGATTACATGTTTTGGCATAGTATTTTTGGTTTTACAACTGGCTCTTGGCCATTGCCTCAATATTGATCCTAAAAGTTGGCAAACCAAATTGGATGCTACTATGGCCACCCGCTGCAAAATATCAAGTAGCTAATCATACTCTCATAAGTAAGGGAATCAAACCAAGAGTAGACGATAAATTTAATAAGAAAAGTTTGTGCAAGACTATTATTCTCGAGATAGCCATAGACCAAAATCCTATCCTCCTCAACACAACAGCCATAAAGCTTAACAAGGTTATCATGTTGTATATTTACAATCATATTGATTTCTGTCAGAAATTCTTTGAAGCCTTGCCTTGACTCGGCCGACAATAACTTTTCAGCTGCCACAATTCCATCTTTTAACTTCGCCTATGTAATCACAACTATTTGCAGGAAGAAAAGGAAGAGTCAAGAAACAGTTTTTTTTTCAATAACAAAGCGTAATGGCCACATAAAAGTGAATCAAGATCAAACTTCACTATTGATCCAAAGTTCGATAACAGAGCATCAATATTGATCCTACAAGTTGGCAAACCAAAAAGCAACAAACCAGGAAGAGAGAGAGAGAGAGAGAGAGAGAGAAAGAGAGAGAGAGATGGTGAACTTACATAAAAACAAAAACCAAACAACAATCAGTCAAGATTTCTTTAATATAGATCCAAATGTATTTTGCACCACGCACACAACTCAACATAACATAATAAATTGACTCATTGAGCATATTAATTTCCAATATTGCTGATAGAACCGCCCTTCAAAAAGGAATTACCACAAACTTTTTTCTTTTTGCACATCTCTCAAATAATGATGAGAGAGATCCATTGAAACGACGAAGCGTCAAACTAAAGATTTCAGAGTTCCAATCAAAACATTTTCGAACCTATCCATGTGTTATAGCAATGTGTCATGCGTTTCACCACCGAAATTTTCTTCTTTTGCGTTTTCTGTGATTGCCTCGTGAGAATCGAGTTCAATTTCAAATCTGACTCTAATAATATAAACAACACTAATGATTAAACAAAAAAGAAACTCCACCAATGGCTATGGCAGCTTCACAATTGGAAAACAGTCTTGGGTGAAATTCACAAGAAAATTCTCGTTTCCAATCTAAAAACAACATAATACAAGGGAAAAAAACCATAAAGAACAAAACATGGAATCTTTTCTCGGAAACCTCTCTGTCAATAAGCAGCATCACATCAAAAGACCACAAACAAAGTGCGTTTTGTAGAATATGGAATCTTTTTTAAAATTTGTAGATCACAAAACCAATACAAATAAGAAAACTCAATCGGTAAAATAAATGCATCAACTAGACATAGCAAAGAAAATCAAAGGCAAGATAATAGCTAATAGTTCATGTAGTTTCAAGTTTTGAAAAATTATAATTTGACCCTAAATTTTATGAATTTTTCAAATAGGTCTTTGAAGATTTTCACAATGTATAAATGTTATGTTTAATCTTATGCTTTAGCAAGTGATTGTATAATCCCCTTCTAAGGGATACGAACATAGATTCGATAAAAGCTTATACAATTCATTCTTTTAAAGTTTTTCACCAAACAAAGTTTTAAGATTTAATTTAATCTCATCATCTCTAATCTTGCACACCAAATATACTCTGACGATGCTACAAAAGCACAAAGCTTCTCACTTGGCCACATACAATATTAGAGAATGCACAACATTGTGATATGCTCAACTTGTACACTCTAAACAACTTTTCACTTGATTTGGTCTAACGGGAATGGGCGGATAAAGGCTGAATTCAGCTGCCAAATCTTGAGGGTGGCCTTAACAGTCACCCCGGTCCCATTGTTGAACAAAAATAGGCGGGCCGCACCATAAATGGCCTTCGTCGGATAAATCCGCGACGTTATTACAGTCCTTCCTCCTTGGCCAAAGCTTTCCACGATTGAATGATCAACCTGATTCCACATCCACATTAGTTTTAAAAGTAGGAACAACATATTATGGACTTTTTAAGGTGATTAATTGATCATTCTTCACTTACCAAGACTCTCATAGAGAGTTTTTCGCCGTCCACCACAGGAACTTGGCTTCCATAAACTTGTTTAAAAACGTCATTAGCCTCGGACGATCTGTGCATTAGTAAAAGGAAAAGATCAAATCACATCAGATTTCATTGCTTTTTTTTTTGGGAGTCTCATTGCTAACATAGTATAGTGTAAAATTTGACATCTTACTACAATTTAGTGGAAAATTTGGCAATGAAAAGAAACAATGTAACAAACCTTGTTTCATCCGCGCAGAAATAAGTCTTTGCATTGGCATGATTTGGATTGGTTATGCGAAAATAGATCGGGGTTAGCTCTGAAAGTTCATCGTCCGCCAGAACTAGAATACCAAATGGTCCAAATTTGTTCCTGTCTGCGGCACCATCGCCGCAACCAGCAATATCGTCGCTGGTCTCCTTTGATTCTGATGATTCTACTTCAAAATCTGCAAAAATGTCCAACTGCCAAACAATTTCAGTGAAAAAAAAATCATATCAAGTAAGATTTCATATTCACAACCATTTAGAAAACACCTAGGAATTTGGTGAAAATCAAACAGAATAATAGTAGAGAGAAAACCTGTGTGGCTGTTCCGATATCTAGTGGAACAACTGTTCCGGGCTCAACTACTACTTCAGTGAAATTGTTACTTCTGAGTCTCAAGCTCTCAATCTCTTCCACTGGCCACTGAATTATGTTTGTTCCGGTCTTATTGTCAAACAATACGGTCCTTGGAATTGTCTGCACAATGTAAAAACAAGTTATCTGGCTAATTATTCAGAACACAAATAAAATCTTCCAATTTCTAATTATCGCAAGAATATAGCGAGTGGCAGTGACAGAGTCAGGAAATTTTTTTTTCTGGGAGAGGGGGAGTGAAACTAAAACTTTAGGTAAAAACTACAAGACAATTATATTTTTAGTGTACTTTGACTTTTTTTAATATCTTTGTTGTATCTATTTTTATTTTTTATATGACTTAAGCTCACAATAGTATATAAAGCACTTTCTAAAATTTAGTCTCAGAAATTATAAAGCTTATATAGAGATATTAATGATTTTTGGTTTATTCTAAGTTTTATATTTTACGTTAAAATGATATAATCAATAATTTTTAAAAACATCGTTATTTATATTTCAATTTTTTCAAACATAAGTATATTTAAAAGTCAAAACTTAGGTATATATAACTGATATTTTTCAAGACTTCCTCTATTAATAGTGGCCCTCCTAAATGGACATTTTAAACTTTTGTTATTACTTAACCCCCCAAACAACCCACCCCCCTTCCCCTCCACGAAATGGACCATGCAAGATTGCATTTTGCTTGTTTTTTATTCCGCCACGTGTGTATTCAAGTTCGAAATGACATTTAAAAAAAAAATCTATAATAGGGTACGAAAATCTTTTTAGTGGATGTGAAATTTATAGTAATCTAATATAACATTATTATTTTTAACGGTCAAAATTTTGTGGAAATATACTAAATTATCATATTTTATTTATGATTGTAATGTGATATGTATGGTTTATAATTGTGTCCTATCGATTGGGTGTTTTTTTCATATTCCTTCATAAATTCTTGGGAAAAATAATTAAAACATGTACAAAAAAACTCACGTAGTTAAGCAATGTACATACCTGAACAGAGGCCCATCCTTTTGCCAAATCAGCAGCCTCAGTGTCAGTTTCATTAATCCAACCCCAAAGAATCCTTCTCTCCTTGTTTTGGTCATAAAACGTCTTAGAGGCATAATACCTTCCGTAATCCAGCTTTAACCCAATTCCCACATCCTCTTTTGGGTTGTCGGGTACCCATGTATCATTCGCCACAAAATAAGTGCCAATTGCATAGTGATCAACCTTTGTATCATCTAAGCTAGCCTTCAACACGTGCTTAACTCCTGGACCATTCACAGAAGCTTCTAGACCATTTGACCCGTTTATAGCAACCGGGTAAAAGTCGACACACTCCCACATACCCGTACCCGGAACCTCATGCAAGTAATGATCTGATAGCTCATATGTAGTAAAGTTTTTAGTGGTGTACAGAAGTGAAACTCCAGTCTTATTAACCTTTGACCCAAGTGTGATCCGCCATTTCCCATCAGGGCCGATCCAAGCTGTGGTCGGGTCACGGAAGTCCTTAAGTCCAATACCAGGTGGTGGGACCAAAACCGGGTTACTATCATATTTGACCCAATCAAGGAGGAGCGGATCAGATAGGTTCGCAGGGTATGCAAGGTTTTGGACTTGCACGGATTCATTGGTGGATCCAGTGTACAACATTATGATTTTGCCATCTGGGAGGATTGTGGCAGAACCGGTCCAAACCCCATTGATGTCATACCAAAGGTCGGGGACCATGGCAATCTTGAGGTAGAGCCAATGGATTAAGTCCGATGACACGGCATGGCCCCATGTTATGTTGCCCCAGATGGCCAAATCCGGGTTATATTGGTAGAATAAGTGATACCAACCTTTATAAAAAAGAGGACCTGTAACCATGCAAAAATTATCATGATTTGATTGTTGTTTATTTCCATAAATTTTTTTTTTCATTAAACAAAGATGTTTAACGATCACTGTTTTTCCCAAGCAAAAAAGAAAAAGAAAAGAAATCAATGTTTATTTTGTAAAATTTGGGTAAAAAAGGTCAGTTAAAACTTTAAGAAAGACTCAGTATATATCACGATATGAAATACAGTTCATGTAACATAAGCAAGCACGAATCTCATGTTAGAACCAAAACATTGTAATATGTAAAAACTTTACATTATAGTAGTTGAAACTAATAAATTAAAAAACGTTTCCAAACACGCTCTAAAAGATAGCTAAAGTTAATAAAATATCACCATGTCATGATACCTTCCTGTAACAATAGGAATCTCATGTTATCATGAAAAGTGTTAGCGAAAACGTTATTTGCATGACATCACGTGGACAAGTGATTACAAAACGTGACACATAAATGCAAGTGGGATATTTTTAGTTTTATACCTTTATTTTAAGGTTATGTAAAATTTATACCTTGTATTTTGAACTTTAACACTTTTGTTTCTTCACATTTTAAATTTATGCTAAATTCTTATTTTTTAGGTCAAAGTTTGATTTTGACCCCAAAAGAACCTAAACACCATTAAAGGAAAACTAAAAATACGTAACAAAATTTTGAGAAAAAACTAAAATTTTCAAAATATGAATGATATTTAAGTATTTTATAAAGTGAAAAACTGAAAAATACTTGAAAAAATTTGAAAAAAAACTAAAATTTCCGAAATGAGAAGGATATTTAAGTATTTTGCAAAGTCAAAATCAAACATTGACATGAAAAAAGATAAGAATTTAATATGAGTCTAAAAGGTGAAGGTTTAATAATGTTAATGTTCAATACACAAGGTATAAAATTCACATAACCTTAAAATATAAGATATAAAAATGAAAAATGCAAGCTTTAATAATTGCTTGTGTTAGCAATGCTCTCTTATTATGCGCCAAAAAAAAAAAAAAAATGGTGGGGGCCGAGACTTCAAATAAGTAAAGTTGCTTACTATCCTGATAGAATTATTGACCCTAATTGTAAAAGAAATTTAATTTGGGCACAAAACAATCACATGAAAGAAGAGCTCAATCCACCTAATTATTCAACCAATTTTTTGGGGGGTTGGGTGAAGAAGATGGTAGCATGGCACGTGGCAATACTTGCTTGAAGCGGAGCTCAATGTATCTGGACAAATTATAGGGCACTGCATGAGACTTTTGAAAAACTTTTTTCAGGCCCTTGGCCCGTCACATAAGTGAGCCCAACCAAGTAGGACCCACGGCTACTAAGTGGGATTTATTGTAGGTCGCATCTGGTGGGGTCCATCCTATATGAGGGGCCCAGACAAGAACCCGAAGGGTTGAATAGAACTGTCCTAAGTCTTCATGCTGATTGCTGATCGGTTATGGAACGTGGTTCCCACAAGTTGCCTGGGACATTTACAAAATATTGGTTGTGCTCCTCCAAACTTAGAAGCGTGCTAAAACTCTTCTCTTCACTGGCCCACAACTCTCAAAGCAGTAGTATTTTTTCTACAAATTATTTTAGGGATAGGGTATATATGACTTGCCGGTGGAAGATGATTTTTTATATAATTCTCAACCGTCGTATGCATAAGATTTTGATATGATTTAACGATATTTATCATCATATATCTTTTTCACCACACCCTGTCAATTCTCTATTATTTTCTTGACAAATTATGTAGAAAAATAGAAAAAAAAAATATTGTACAAGTAAGATGGAGTAGTTCTGAATAGTTAGCTCATATTAAATTAAGAAAATATAATGTTTTAATAAAACGTTATAACAATCCCGCAGTTCAAATTTAAACAGATATATATCTTTTTATTGATAACTGTTATGCTATATTTCTTAAGAAACACTTGATGATGAAAAGGAAGGAATTAGCCCATCATTAATTGGGAATAAAAATAAATAAATCAAAATGTAATAGTGTTTAGTAAATAACATATTTAAATTAAAACAAATTTTTTTATAGGATGATGTAGAGAAAAATAGAAAACAACAAGATAACAAAAAAACAAAAACAAAAAGAAAGAGAATAGGAAACAGAAGAAAAAATTTTAGATAAATTTGAAAATTTAAGTGTTTAAGAAGAGAACAAGATTCTAAAAATGCTATTTACTTCAATATTTTTAAAACTATACTATTTATTTACATTAAAAATTAAAACCGTGTTATTTGATGCAATCTGAAAAAAAAACATAAAAAATTGTGGACGGTGCAAATCAGCAAAATGGTCGGATTCGGAATGTCTTATTTCCATCCACCTATTAGCAATATCCAACGGCATGTCTGAGTAAGATCTTTTGTTCCTAATTTGAGACAAACATATTGTCATTAAGGACTTAAAATTAGCTGATAATATAATAGTTTACTTTTAACATTTGACTTTTAAATAAGAAAAATATACATGTAATATATATATATATATATATATATATATATATATATATATATGTGTGTGTGTGTGCGCGCGCGCGTGCGCGTGTGTGTGTTAGTGGATGGGTTTTTTTTTTTCTTTTTTGGTGTGGTTAAGAAAGAAAAATTAGCTCTAGAATAAAATATAGAATGCATTGTAGATTAAGTAATTTATAGAGTAAAAAAATTTAATAGTTTTTTTTGTTTAAGTGCTATGGTTAAGTTATTAAGGGAACAAAACAAAGATACACTTCTGAAAGGAAGTGCTGAAGAGACTTACCATCAGGATCTGGAGAAGCACCCAATCAGATGATCCAATTCCCCACGGCCCACCAAACAAGATTATTGAAAAATGATGGAACAAAAAATTCAAAGATATTAATAGTGGGAAACATAAATAACAATTATTTAAATAATAAAGAATACAAAGTGAGAATTATTAATTGAAACTACCCACCATTCATCCAATTTTTCTGGGGTTGGAAATGAAAAGCAGTTCTTTGCCAAGAAAACATGGCGTTTGTCCAGTTGTACGACAGTCGACCGGAAAGGAAATACGGGTTTGATTTGGCCGAAACGCCTTCAGCCACTCCTCTTGGCTCTGGAACAGACGACTTGCGTTTAACGTTTGATGACGAATCATCATTATCGCTTTGTTGGGCGGGTAATTTGTTGAGACTGATCACTGCGACCATGGAGATGAGAAAAACGACAGAGGCAATGATCACGGAGAAGCGCTTCAAGGGTGGTCGCCGGAGACGAAGGAGGCTCGGCTGAGGTCCGGTGATGGTGAGGCGGTGGTGGTCCGGCAAGGGAGTGTAGTACTCGTTGTCATGATCTTGTGGTTCTTCAATGTCTTCATGGCTGCTTGTTGGGTGGGAAATATTATTGGTTTCCATGTTTTGTGTGCTTTTTGGAGTTTGGAAATAATGTGATAAAATATGAAATATTTGGGGCCTTAATTAGAGAGAGAGAGAGAGAGAGAGATGGTGAATAAATGAAGAACTCAATTTTCTTTAGACTAGTCTAGACGTTATGGAGTGGGTAAATGATTAATTATCCAGTAAGCATTAATTGTAAGAACTTTGATGTTTCTCCAAATTAGCTTGTCAGAGAGGGAGAGACCAGTGAGAGGAGTAAAATGTACCATGTGGGGCACAGGAGAGAGGGAGAGGACTAAGTTTCAGGACTAGTAGACCAGGCCAAAAGTAAACAGTTGTTTCAAATCTTTTACTTGGTTAGTTGGTTTTTAGCACGAGAAAAACATTCTTAGTGCAAAAATAAACAGTATCTTCTGTGGTTTAAATCTTGCGCAGGCTTACAACCATTCTCTACTTGGCCTACCTTTCACCGTTAAACTTAAAACTTATTCCTTGAACACCTTGACGGTGTTGAAACATAAAGTTAGAACTTATATTATATAGAGTGTTTAGGAGATAAGTTTAAGTCATCAGTTTAAGTTTTAGAACTACTCTTTTAAACACCCTAATAATATATGAGAGATTTATATTGTAGCATATGAGAGTTTTACACTGTAACTTTATTGTTGTTAAAATTGGGATGACATGAAAATTTAGGAAGCAGTCACTTATTTTTTGAGTATGAAAGGAAATGATACGAGTTTGATGATTTTGTTTAGCTAAAGCTAATATTGTAGTTACCATGAAATATATGTGACAATATGTATATATAAAATTTTTTCCCCTTAATCTTAGTATATACCTAAGTTTATATCTAGTTACTTTTAAGCAAAAAACAGTTATCTTTAAAGTTGTTTGATAAAATTAATTCTAACTAAAATTTTTTATTGTTACGGTATAAAGCTCTATCATGTTACAATAATCATAAAAAATGAACTAGATCGTATATTCCTGTTACACATCTCACACTTTTGGAATATACTATTGTTTTCATTGAAAGTTATAAATAAGCTTTATAAGCAACCACTATTTTGACCGGATTTTCTCAAACATGTTATGATGTTTTTAGTTCCTAAACGGCCTATTAGAGCAAAGAATTAGATTGACTTATCAAATTCCCCTTTCCATTCTCTAGCTGAAACTTGACTAATCTATTAAAATAGGAGTGGCAAATTAGGTTATGACTGACAATATGACCCGAAATGTGAATAGAATTAACGGCTTTGAATTTACCATAAATAAGGTTGGGTGATAATCAGGTTGAAATCTATATCAAGGACTGAGATCAATTTGGATTTTTTGGTCAGTGTATTCGATGTACGATAATTTTTTTTGGCTACTTGAATAATTTCTATTCAAACTTAGGCCACGCTCTTTATGTTACACATTATGTCAGCATTTAAATGTCCCTTAATAATGTAGCCTTGTTTATCACTGCAAATTTAATTCAAGCAGTTTTTTATCTGTAAAATAAGATTAGAAACCGAATTATCACATACTTAAAATGTGAGGGACCTCCACCATCGTTACTCCTATTGAACAAGACCATGATAAAGAAGAAGCTTATTTTAGAAGGTCGGTTTAAATGTGGGTGCGTGTGTGATTTACATTTCTAAGATAGAAAAATAAAATAAAATAATGAAAAATATTACACAATTAGAAGGCACACAATTGTGCAATATCAACTCCTATACTTTTCTTCACGACAAGACAAAAAAAAAAGACTCATAATTATCTTTGAGGCCAATGGGTATGGAAAATCCTTGGAAAAAGGTATTTAAGAATAACTTTATTGATAGAAGATAGTTTTTAATAATTAAATTTTTACCAGGTTTATTTTAACTATTATATTTTCTTTTTATATAATAAAGTTTTGATACGTTCTCCAACAGTAAAATCAAACTTACATTTGATGTGACGCTTAAAAACCAATAACGAAAACAGGAAGGACATGGCCTCCTACCTTTTTTTTGTGTTTTTTACATATAATAGTTTAAATTTTAATGTAATATATATGTATATAAATTAAACTTGATCATTCTTAAATTAATAGTTCTTTTCATGTTAGTATAATTTTGATAAAAAACTTAGCCTTTATTAATAAATCTTGGCTACGTTACTTTAAAAATTACATATTATACATTAGTGATGGAGTGTTTCCTTACATTGATTTCTCTTTAATATGTAGCGTGTGGTTTCTTTACTCTATTTACATCAAGTGAGAAAACCCTAACATAATTGGATAGGTCACGTATTCGGGTGGTCGTACAATAATGCTTAACCATACAAAGGAAAATATACAATATTGCCGTCTTTTATTATAAATGGCTGTTGCATAGCACATGAGCATAATACAAAGCACAGGACAGAGAACAATCAAATTGGCTAATACGGTGTTTGAGAAGTGTAGTTAGTATTGATACTTTGAGTTGAAAATTATAATATACGAGAGTTTTATACTATAGTTTATTTTTTTTATGATTATTGTAGCATAAAAGAGTTTTATACTGCAGCAACAAAAAATTTTAGTTAGAACTGATTTTATCAAACAACCTCAAAGACAGCTACTTTTTTCTTAAGAGTAACTAGATGTAAACTTAGGGATATACTAAGATTAAGAGGAAAAAAGTGTGCATATATCTAGTCACATGTATTTCATAGGGACAAAAATGAGTACCTAATGTACTTCATTCATTGAGAGGCTTTAGAGGTCGTCCTTGAAATTAGTTGTGTTCCTAGCTGGATGCAAATATCTATGAAATTTTTTAAATTTTTGTAAAAGTTTTGAAAATTTTAAAATATCTAAATATTTTTCTACTGTAAAATTAATTTCAACAAAATATTAAAGACATATAAAAAATATTGACAAATATTGGTAAAAATATCGATATCGGAAATCTCTAGTATATTTTGTATAAAATTTTAGTATATATCATAGAAATTTTAACCAAATTTCAGTAATGTCAAAAATTATAAAATTTAATAGATTTTTACCTCTTAAATAATATATCAGCATTTATACTTTCAATGAATGAATATTTGTCCTATATACGTTAAGAATGTCAATATCAGATGAAGAAAAAATTTTCATGAGTTCAAAACCAATGAATTTTGGATCCAATTATAGCAGTTTCTTTAATGAGGCCTTTCATGCTTATTATCCATACAAGGTTTTAAAACTGTGATGATTCTGAAATTTTTAATTATCCTCATCTGAGCATATCACTATCATCTCAGGCAAACATTTAGAAGATTTCATAGTTTCCCATTTATGGAAATACAGTGGAAAGAAATCAATAAACTTACATGTGACATGTTTATAATTATAGTTAACACTACTAAAATAACATGTTATAACACTAATATTGTTTGAATCAAGAAGGAATTTCAAACATATTTGAACCTCACAAAACTTTCTTTTGCTATTGACAAATCTAATATGTATAGAGAGTTTATCATATTAATCATGTTTATTTATTTATTTTTAATGTTTATTTTATCTCAAAATATTAAAAATATATTTAATATAAAATTTTTGTAACTTTTATAAAAAATTTTACCAATATTAATATTTTTTTAATATTTTTTATAAAATTAAAATATTAATATTTTTATTGATATTGATATTTTAGAGAAGGCTTGCAGCTCTTTGTCTATGGCTCTTGTCTCGTTGTGATAATTGTGGAATGGTCTCTCGACAATCGTCTATATTCTATATCAGGTGGGTCCCGTGTGACAGTTTTTATTTTTAAACTTGGCCATCCCTTGTTCTTATTAGCGAAAAGAGAGGGAGACCATTCCATTAAAATATATATATATATATATATATATATATATATATATATATATAGACTCTCTTAAGCTGAACTCAAAATAACGTCAATCTTACAGCATGCAATTGGCGAGTTTTGGGCAGTGCACTTTTTTAAGTGCACCGTCAATATGGTTCGGATGAACGTTAGTAGCATTTTTTTTCCTTACTTTTTTTTTTTATAATATTCTTCGTATTTATTGACTGATACATAATAGAATCTATGGATATAGTACATTATTATTTAAATAGAAAATATAATATTGAATTCCATCAAACAACCAATGAAGAGTGTGCTGAAAGAAAGTGTTATAAGAATTTCTCTATAATCTATTTTGAGCCATTAGATTGAATTTAATGGCTGAAAATGGACTAGTTGCTCCACGTACATGCACATTATTGAATAAGAGTGAACTAGATTAAAGTATTTTGGCGTATTTGAGCCAATAATTTAGTCTAGTTTATCTTAGTTTGAGTGACCATGATAGTTTGAATTGATGTTTGGTAAAACATTTAATTCAAACTAAATTGATAGTTCAAACTAGACTAACTGCCCAACGTAAAATTTAAATCCCGCTCCATTTCAACATTTCGAACCAATATTGAACAATAGTTTCACTCCTATGTATTTGTAAATAAAATTTAACAGTAT
Source organism: Artocarpus hirsutus (assembly GCA_946598075.1). Lineage (NCBI taxonomy): Eukaryota > Viridiplantae > Streptophyta > Magnoliopsida > Rosales > Moraceae > Artocarpus > Artocarpus hirsutus. The sequence goes on along the minus strand of CAMOHE010046658.1, from coordinate 25,518 downwards.
GATTTCATATGTATTTTTCAATTAAATAACCTTTTTATATATTTCATATTTATTTTTCAATTAACTAAATTTCTGTATACTTCAAACTAGAGTTATCAATACTCATCAAAACACAAAATTGGTTAAGATTTTCTGTTAAATTAATACTCTCATTGAACATCCAAATGCCAATTTGGATTATTGTTTAAACTACAAAGTTCAAATTTTTAAGTTCAAATCAACATATTTCGAACCAACAAACCAAACAAGAGGTAGAATATTGAAAAGATTTGTTAATTATTTGATCGATTCCAATTATTTGATAATTTGTACATTAATTGTCATTAGGTGTCCCTGAAGGAAATTTAGGAGACTTACCAAATTGAGGGGAATTACTTATTAACATCTTGTATTCTTAGAGAAGCATTTCTATTTGTACTTATGTATAAACTCATTGTAAATCATCACAAAATAGTCGAATAAATAAACTTCTTAATCCGTGGTCGTAGCCAAATTGTCGAATCATGTAAAATCTCCTTGTTCTTTCTTTGCTTCTATTCTTATTTTTTAGATGATTTTAATTGCACGTTTAGTTTATGAGTTTGAACAAAAAGTACAAATAGTAAAAGATTTAAATGGTAAGCCAATCTTTTGAAAATCATGTCGTAAAGCTCAAGAAATCAGTTATTCAACCTTCCAAATTTGTAAATGATTTGTTGGTCTTCCCATGTCACCACTATTTCAGATCTTGCCCCTCATAACATTTTTGATCGTGGGGTTTGAAAAAATGCAAACAAAGCCTTCCATTCTTATGATTCGCAGAATAATTATGATAATTAAGATGAAAAATACTGATAATATTTCTCTTTTTAACGAAACCATACACGATGTGTTACGTGTGTTGTATGTGAAAAGCATAAGTATATTGTTATTTGTCATTATTGTTAGCATTAATATTATTATAATGACTTCAATGGTTTAACTTTTCAATTTGGCTATAGAAAGTTCTTTTACTTTTTTGAAAGTGAAGAGACAATTTGATACAGGAGCATACTTGAATTTAAGAGGCAGGTTATATTGTACAGGTCTCGAAGAAGTGTACGTATGTTCATTAGGTGTGCCTACGGATTCGTAAAGAATTCTTCGAAGTAAGGCCCAAACAAGAAAAACTTGGGGTGGGTTCTCAAGTTTAATTTTGGGTGATGATTGAAGGATTTAATTCTACATCTCCTATAATTAGTTGCAAGTTGTAACTTTCAAGAGACATACTAGCGTCACTCCTACATTATAAGTAATATTATTGTGTTTATATATAATTATGAGCAAATCAAAATTATTAAAGGATGAGCAAACTATCTTAAATTTGGATAACTGATCAATTTAATCCAATAGATATCTAATACTCATTGGATTGAAAATCAAATCAGATTTGATTGGATTGGATTGGATTTGATTTTATATCTATACTAATTAAATCCAGTACTTTGTGTACGTATTTTGATATATATTTTTATATAAATTTTGAAAAAATAATATTTCTTTTCCTAATCTTAACGAGCCTTTAGAAAATTCACAATACCCCTAATTTATTTGAAGTTGAAAACCCTAATTCTTACAAGGGTATTTGGCTCTTGATTAGAACCAATTGGTTCCAACTGACAAATAATGTAAAGCTCTTTGCAGCTACAGCAAAAAGTTGCCACAGTAAAAAACTCTCACATATTATAGTATTTTTAACTAAAATTAGTTCTAACCACACTTCTCAAACACTCTAGTCTTTTAGCAACCAATTCTTACGAATAATTAATACTGTTTGAAATATCCAATCATGTTTTTAAATTGTAATTTAAATAATAGAAATCAACATCCAATTCAAATCCACTTGAATTAAATTTTATACATAAATCAACGTAACATTTTTATAAAAAAAAAAAAAGAAAAGAAAAGAAATCCAAACATTGAATTCGTGTGGACATTGGTGAATATATAAAAAAATCCATTTTCATCCCATAGCTTAAAATCTTAATATTTACAAAACCGTAGACTCAATCTAATATATAATAAATTTTTAAAAATAGATTTTATTATTTTATTAGAGTTTAACTTCACTGGATAAAATAAGATTGCTTCCATATATATTATCATAATAGATTGGATATGGATGCTCCCCCGTATATGACAATTATGATTGGTGCCACGCATGGATTTCAAATCAATCTGATTGATCAAAAGCGCGATTGGTGCCACGCATGGATTTCATATCAATCTGATTGATCAAAAGCGCAATTATTTACACAGTATATATTTTAAGGCTATTGAATTTAAATTTTTCTACTTATATACAATATTACAATACTATCTATTTTTTAAATTTTGGTGATTTAGAATGCCCATTATATGTAAGTTTTTTTTTTAAAGTTAAACAATTCTTAGTGTTTTTTAGTCATTACCATAATGGTATTATGTTTAATGATATGCTGATTCAGTCTTTTTATATGCCGGGGGTTAGTTAATTAATTAATTAATTTTTTTTGCTTCATTTCTATTAATTAAGTATTGACTTCTTTCACTAAGATTTTATGAGTTTTTTTGCTTCATGTTATTAAATGTATGTTCAATTCATATTAGACAGCAAATATTCACTTTATATAACAGATTTTTTTATTCTTTGTTATGTTGCAATATTTACTTTATATAATGAAAAGTATCGGCTTTTAAAAAAAAAATTAAAAGTATTGGCTTTGTAATTTGCATTCGTTCATGTAATTAATTATTAATTTAATTATATTGATTATAGTTTCATTTCAATAATAAAAAGTATTGGCTTTTCCAAAAAATGAAAAGTATTAGCAAATTCTTAAACATTTTTCATTATTTATTACACTTATAGTTTCATTTCAATAATGAAAAGGTACTAGCAGGTCCTTAAACATTTTTTATTATTTATTATAATTATAGTTTCATTTCAATATTGATAAAATATTGGTGGGTTCTTGAACATTTTTCATTATTTATTATAGTTATAGTTTATATTAAAAAGTATTGGTGGGTTTTTAAATATTTTTCATTATTTATTATAATTATAGTTTCATTTCAATAATGAAAAATATTGACAGGTTCTTAAACTTTTTCTTTAGTTATTATCATTATAGTTTCATTTCAATAATGAAAAGTATTAACCAGTTTTTAAATATTTTTCATTTTTTATTATGACGCTTATAGTTTTTTTTCCTCCTATTTTTATGTTTGAATTGTGTAGCCCCCGTTTTGGTTCTAATAATAAAGATTTTTGTTCTTATTTTGAAAATAATAAAGCATTTTTGATTTGAAAGAATCTTTCCTCTCTCTTTTTCACTATGTTTAGTACAATTCGTCCATATACAAGATCCATTTATTTTCTTTAATAAGATGATGATCTTTTTTGGAAAAAAAAATAAAGCTTATTTGACTTTCAAAAAAATGTAAAATCTTGAATTTATTGCTTGTTTATTTTTCTTTATTTTCCCTTTTAAACTCTAATTAGTATAGTTTTTTATGTACTACAAAATATCAGATTTTTTTGTTAATTACATTTCAAGGGGAAACTTGTAGGGGTTAATTATTTCCTATAATAATTTAAGGCTATAATTATTTTTACATATAATATAAAAGAGAGTTTTGTAATTAAAATATTTTGTTGACTAACTTTAAATTCAAGATTAGTGATGCAAGAATGGGCCGGCCCGGCCCGGCCCGACCCGTTCTTCTTAGGCCCACGCGGGCCGCCGGCCCATATTAAAATATCCTTGGCCCGGCCCGACCCACGAGCCAATTTTACATGGGTCGTGCTGGGCCATGCCGTGGGTCGAGTTGGGTCGTGCTGTGGGCCTTAAATGGATCGGCCTATCTTGACTCATCATGAGTTTAAATGGGCCAGTTCATCTAAGCATGTAATTTTAAATTTTTTTTATTGCTATTTTTTATTTTTGAATTTTTAAACAAATTAACAAATCTAAAAGTTTGAATAGTCAAGAGAAATATAAAAATAGATTTTTTATTTACGATTGCTTCATTAAAAACCTTTCAAAGGAAAACCCAGTGGGACAGAACCTTAGTAAGGAAAAAAGAATACAATCGATATAATAATACATAAGATGTTTACAAAATTATTAAAAACAAAAAAAAGACATAAAAAACATAAAAAATATTGTTCATTGGGGGCTAAGATAGGCCGGCCCATTATAGGCCTACACGGGCCGGCCCGGCCCATGATTTTTCATAGGCCGTACCGGGCCGACATATATTGGCCCGGCCCAACCCAGCCCACCAATATTTATGGGCCAGCCAATCCGTGAACAGTATCGGGCCATGTCGGCCCAGCCGTCACTGTAGCATGACGGGCCCGAGTCGGCCCACAGGCTCCAGCCCATTGTTACATCTCTATTTAAGATCCTACAACTAAACACTTGTACAAATCACCCTAACATTTTGGTGTGTCTGTGTTGTATACAGTCGCAAACCCAACAACATCCGGTCTCTTCAACTTACCTTCAAAGTCTTGCAATCGCAATGTCCTTCGTACGTGCACGACTTAATTTTCAAAAGCCTCTATTTTGAACCCCACCTTGCCGTAAAGCATGAAAGGGAAAGCCTGGTGCATTATTATTATTATTATTATTATTTTGTAGAATATTGGTGCATTAATTAGGATTTGACAATTAGGGCACATCCATATTATATGTATAGTGTTTGTGTATGCCAAAGAGTTTTGTTTTTTAATTATATATTCAAGACGTACGTAGTGTTAAAAATCAACCCTTTCTTATCCTTTATTTATTTATTTTTCCTTATTTTTTTGTTCTCTAATGGACTACTTTCTTTTTTATTTACCGTATTAAGATAGGGGTATTCTTTAACACAGGCTATTCTTGTACATACAATTTTTTGATACTTAATTTTTATTTATGGCATAAAATATAAAAACTTATTATGCTACAAACCTAATGGGATGTCCCATTGGAACGCATCTTGTGTCCTGCTAGGACATATTTCACGTCCTACTGAGATATTTTGTGTCCTATCAAGACATGTTTTGTATCCTATCAAGCCATTCTTTTTTTTTCTTTCTTTCTCTCTCTCCCCTCGGCGTCATTGCCTTGTCGGACGTCACAGACATCAACGATGTCTTGGCTACCACTCTATACCATGAAAATAAAAAAAGAAAAAAAGAAAAAAAATAGATTAACAACAATGGCAAACTCCCACGATTTAGCGACGATGATAGGATCACGTTGACGATGGTGACGATAGATGTGTAAAAGCCAAATATACTTCATCAATGGCATCACTGCTCCACCATGAACAAATTCCTTGACTCGTTACACACGAACTTCCTCCTTGATGATGAGCCGGAATTCAAAACAGCAAAGCCACCGTTGCCGTCGTCGTTGTAGTTGAAAATGCTGCTCCTAATCAAAATCTCGTCGTCTTTGATGATGTGATTGAGCCTGGCGAGAACGACATCGACGTCACTTCAAGTCCGGAGTTTCTCGTTAGTGAGGCTAGGGATCTGGAATCGTCTAACGCCTAAAAAGACGTCAGTGAGCGCAGCAACGATGGAGCGAAGGAGGTCGAGGGATTAGACGAAGAGAGAGAGGGGGGAATAAGAGAGGGATAGATAGGGAGAGAAAGTGTAAGGAGATAGAGAGAGAGAGAAAATGTGAGAGAGATGAAGCTGAATTTTTTTTTTCTTTTTGAAGGAGATCAAATTTTGTGGTAGGTCAAAATTTATGGGTTATATTTTTGAAGTTTAAATTTGTAGCATAAAAAATTAGACAGGTTAAAAAAATGATATATTGTGTAAATTTCTCTTAAGATAGCCTATGGCAGAGCCGCTTTGTATTGTATGAGAGATTTGAAACTTGAATAATTTTTTCCTTTCTTTTTAATTTGAAATTTAGTTATACCATATTTTGAATGAAAAGTTACAACGATACCCTAATAAAAATTTTGTTGTTGTGCCATACGGAGTACTTGAAAATGTATTGTTGTGTCTCCATTTTATAAGAAAAATATAATTGCATAGGAAATATAACTATATATCCATTTAGTCACAAACTATCTCTAACTTTTTTCATAGTGCTTTACTAAAAAAAGTTCGGGCTCTATCATGAAAGATCACTTTAAACACATGCATTACTTTAAGACCTTTTTCCTTTATTGGAGTGTTTGAAGATGCGTTGGAAGCTGGAACTCATAGTTCCAATCTTAAAAGACGTAAAGCTCTTACATGTTATAGTGTAAAGTAAAAATAAACTATAATTTAAAGCTCTCATATGTTATAGTATTAATCGTTCAAATTTTTAATTCCAACTCTTCTCCCAAAGATCCTATGCATATCCATGATCAACTTTTAAAAGAATTGATTATGATAATACATTTACATGCTTCCAAAGAAAAAACAAATAGGCCGTTTATCTTTTATTTTATTTGGCTTTATTTTCTCGCAATATCAAATTTTGACATTTTGACCAATTGGTGGTGCCTAAAGCGCAGGTGCTCGTCTTGAATGGGTGAGAGTAGCCACCTTCTTGGTCATGTTTTCACTGTGGATCATCAAACTACTTCAGTAGCTACCATCAATTATCATAACAATTTATTTATGAACTGTTCATGACATAAACTTATTAATTTGAAAAGTACGTAAATGATACTGCTTCTCTCTGCGCGGGGCCGTGGAGCTTCAAGGTGCGGCCGCACAAAAACTTCTCCAGGGGGCACACACCTGGGACCAAAAAAACATATTTTCCTTGTGTTTTAAACTTTTTCTTTCACCTTTGTAGTAAAATTTTAGGCTGAGGGCTCCGTCCCCTACAACCTTGAGAGGGGCTCTAAGGATTTGTTTTATAACACCCAAAATAGGTCGATTCTTGAAATCTTTTGTGTAGGGTGATATTTTAAAATGCAGGAAATTTGACCTCATACTTCTTAACACATTATGCTGATAGTAAAAACTTAGGTGCATTATAAAAAAATAAATAGCTTAACGTCAGTGTAGTTTAATCTACATAATTATATTACTATTATGTATTGAGCTCAATTTTTTTTGCTTCAAGTGGCTGCCGCGAAGATTCTCCTACACGACGTCCTCGTTTAAATATTGGCAGTTCCTAGCCAATAAACTGTGCAGTATTTTTTTAATGCATAAATTGTGCAGCATTGAAGCCATGGTGATTTGCATAAAATTGGACCATCATTCTAGTATAATTGGATGAGACCTCCGTGGTCACCTTTTCGTTGATAGGCCCTAGAACTTTGTAAAGCAGACGACACCCAAGCTGAAAGCTGAAATACATTTTAATTGGAACACCTCACACAAATATGCAAAAGGGAATAACCAACAGAAAAATTCT
>CAMOHE010046658.1:0-18128 GCA_946598075.1 Artocarpus hirsutus | reverse complement strand
TTTATTATAATTATAGTTTCATTTCAATAATGAAAAATATTGACAGGTGCTTCGACATTTTTCTTTAGTTATTATCATTATAGTTTCATTTCAATAATGAAAAGTATTAACCAGTTTTTAAATATTTTTCATTTTTTATTATGACGCTTATAGTTTTTTTTTTCCTCCTATTTTTATGTTTGAATTGTGTAGCTCCCGTTTTGGTTCTAATAATAAAGATTTTTGTTCTTATTTTGAAAATAATAAAGCATTTTTGATTTGAAAGAATCTTTCCCTTTTTTTCACTATATTTATTACAATTCGTCCATATACAAGATCCATTTATTTTCTTTAACAAGATGATGATCTTTTTTGGAAATAAAAAAAGAAGCTTATTTGACTTTCAAAAAAATGTAAAATCTTGAATTTATTGCTTGTTTATTTTTCTTTATTTTCCCTTTTAAACTCTAATTAGTATAGTTTTTTATGTACCACGAAATATCAGATCTTTTTATTAATTACATTTCAAGGAGAAGATTGTAGGGGTTAATTATTTCCTATAATAATTTAAGGCTATAATTATTTTTACATATAATATAAAAGACAGCTTTGTAATTAAAATATTTCATTGACTAACTTTAAATTCAAGATCCTACAACTAAACACTTGTATAAATGACCTTAACATTTTGGTATGTCTGTGTTGTATACAGTCCCAAACCCAACAATATCCGGTCTCTTCAACTTGCCTTCAAAGTCTTGCAATCGCAATGTCCCTCGTACGTGCACGACTTAATTTTCAAAGGCCTCTATTTTGAACCCCACCTTGCCCTAAAGCATGAAAGGGTATGCCTGGTGCATTATTATTATTATTATTATTATTATTTTGTAGAATATTGGTGCATTAATTAGGATTTGACAATTAGGGCACATCCATATTATACGTATAGTGTATGTGTATGCCAAAGGGTTTTTTTTTTAATTATTTATTGAAGACGTACGTAGTGTTAAAAATCAATCCCTTCTTATCCTTTATTTATTTATTTTTCCTTTTTTTTTTTGTTCTCTAATGGACTACTTTCTTTTTTATTTACCGTAAGATAGGGGTATTTTTTAACACGGGTATTCTCGGACATACAATTTTTTTATGCTTAATTTTTATTTATGGCATAAAATGTAAAAACTTCTTATGCTAGAAACCTAATGGGATGTCTCACTAGAATGCATCTTGTGTCCTGCTAGGACATATTTCATGTCCTAGCGAGATACTTTGTGTCCTATCAAGACATGTTTCGTATCCTATAGGGCTATTTTCTTTTTTTTTCCCTTTCTTTCTCTCTCTCCCCTCGGCGTCATTGCCGTGTCTTCCTTTTACTAACAATATTGTCGGACATCACAGGCATCAACGACGTCTTGGCTGCCACTACATACCATGAAAATTTAAAAAAAAAGAAAAAAAAAAACAGATTAACAATAATGGCAAACTTGCACGATTTAGCGACAATGATAGGATCACGTTGACGATGGTGACGATAGATGTGTAAAAGCCAAATATACTTCATCAATGGCATCACTGCTCCACCATGAACAAATTCCTTGACTCGTTACACACGAACTTCCTCCTTGATGATGAGCCGGAATTCAAAACAGCAAAGCCACCGCTGCCGTCGTCGTTGTAGTTGAAAATGCTACTTCTAATCAAAATCGCGTCGTCTCTGATGATGTGATTGAGCCTGGCGAGAACGACATCGACGTCACTTCGAGTCCGGAGTTTCTCGTCAGTGAGGCTAGGGATCTGGAACCGTCTAACGCCTAAAAAGACGTCAGTGAGCGCAGCAACGATGGAGCGAAGGAGGTCAAGGGGCTAGACGAAGAGAGAGAGGGGGGAATAAGAGAGAGATAGATAGGGAGAGAAAGTGTAAGGAGATAGAGAGAAAGAGAGAAAATGTGAGAGAGATGAAGCTGATTTTTTTTTTTTCTTTTTGAAGGAGATCAAATTTTGTGGTAGGTCAAAATTTATGGGTTATATTTTTTAAGTTTAAATTTGTAGCATAAAAAATTAGACAGGTTAAAAAAATGGTATGTTGTGTAAATTTCTCTTAAGATAGCCTATGGCAGAGCCGTTTTGTATTATATGAGAGATTTGAAACTTGAATAATTTTTTTTTTTTAATTTTAAATTTAATTATACCATATTTTGAATGAAAAGTTACAACGATACCCTAATAAAAAATTTGTTGTTATGCCGTACGGAGTACTTGAAAATGTATTGTTGTGTCTCCATTTTATAAGAAAAATATAATTGCATAGAAAATATAACTATATATCCATTTAGTCACAAACTATCTCTAACTTTTTTCATAGTGCTTTACTAAAAAAAGTTCGTGCTCTATCATGAAAGATCACTTTAAACACATACATTACTTTAAGACCTTTTTCCTTTATTAGAGCGTTTGAATACGTGTTGGAAGCTGGAACTCATAGTTCCAATCTTAAAAGACGTAAAGTTTTTACATGTTATAGTGTAAAGTAAAAATAAGCTATAACGTAAAGCTCTCATATGTTATAGTATTAATCGTTCAAATTTTTAATTCCAACTCTTCTCCCAAAGATCCTATGCATATCCATGATCAACTTTTAAAAGAATTGATTATGATAATACATTTACATGCTTCCAAAGAAAAAAAAAATAGGCCGTTTATCTTTTATTTTATTTGGCTTTATTTTCTCGCAATATCAAATTTTGACATTTTGACCAATTGGTGGTGCCTAAAGCGCAGGTGCTCGTCTTGAATGGGTAAGAGTAGCCACCTTCTTGGTCATGTTTTCACCGTGGATCATCAAACTACTTCAGTAGCTACCATCGATTATCATAACAATTTATTTATGAACTGTTCATGACATAAACTTATTAATTTGAAAAGTACGTAAATGATACTGCTTCTCTCTGCGCGGGGCCGTGGAGCTTCAAGGTGCGGCCGCACAAAAACTTCTCCAGGGGGCACACACCTGGGACCCAAAAAACATATTTTCCTTGTGTTTTAACCTTTTTCTTTCACCTTTGTAGTAAAATTTTAAGCTGAGGGCTCCGTCCCTTACAACCCTGAGAGGGGCTCTAAGGATTTGTTTTATAACACCCAAAATAGGTCGATTCCCGAAATCTTTTGTGTAGGGTAATATTTTAAAATGCATAAAATTTGACCCCATACTTCTTAACACATTGTGGTGATAGTAAAAACTTAGGTGCATTATAAAAAAATGAATAGCTTAACGTCAGTGTAGTTTAATCTATATAATTATATTACTATTATGTATTGAGCTCAATTTTTTTTGCTTCATGGGGCTGCCGCGAAGATTCTCCTACACGACGTCCTCGTTTAAATATTGGCAGTTCCTAGCCAATAAACTGTGCAGTATTTTTTTAATGCATAAATTGTGCAGCATTGAAGCCATGGTGATTTGCATAAAATTGGACCATCATTCTAGTATAATTGGATGAGACCTCCGTGGTCACCTCTTCGTTGATAGGCCCTAGAACTTTGTAAAGCAGACGACACCCAAGCTGAAAGCTGAAATACATTTTAATTGAAACACCTCACACAAATATGCAAAAGGGAATAACCAACAGAAAAATTCTTAATATGATCCATATATATATAATAGAAGAAACAAGAAAAAAAATGTAATACATGAATTCAAATAAACGAAAACATTTGTAAAGTACAAATTGCTAACAAGGGGAAAAGGTAGCTCATATCATATGAAAGAATTAACAAATGATTAGAACTCTAAATACCCCAAAACGGGACATGAACCAACCAAAATCAAAGGGGAAGTTGGAAAATGAACGAATGATTAATACATGAATTTAAGGAAGAAAAAGAGCTATATATTGATGTCAAAAATAAAACAGAGGATAATTAAAGCAAGGAATTTACAATTAAGACCAAAAACTTGGAGCAGAACAACTAGGCACCGACATCTCCGGGTTGACAGAAAAAACGTCTTCTAGGCAACTCTGCTCGCAAAGCTCTTGGTATAATTTTCTAGAATAACAAGTAGAGGCTATATCGTTATCGTATACGTATATGCCAAGAGTATTCTGTTCTTTATATTTTCTATATAGTATTTATAAGGCACTCGATTTCTTCCATATCACAAGTGACTTGAGAAACTCCATCACCTACACGGATATAAAAGAGCGGGAAATACCATAACAATTAGATGAAATCACACAGAAAAGGATTTGTTTGTTTCAAAAGAAAACTATGAAAATGAGCACTAGATGAACGACGCGCCGGTAATATCCGCTCGGTTCGACGCTAAGAAAAATTTATATTCGTATTCATTTTCAAGAGAGAATTGTTCCGTGACATTGAAAAATATCAAGAAATCTGGAGACTAACAGTAAAGCCAATCTGTACCTCTGATGGATCCCTGAGAGAGTAATATGCATTGCTTTCCTTGGGCACAGAAGACACTAAAATTCCATAACCACAGTTTCTCTCTCTCAGAACCTGTTACAGAGTTCATTAAGTTAACAAGTTGTGTAAATTGGAAAACAAGTCATCATGATTATTCACAATGGTAAAAGCAATATTTTACCTTAAAGGCATCTTCATCAGTGCGGTCATCTCCAACATATATTGGGAGAACATCATCGCAATCATTCAGCCCTGATTCAAAATACAATTAGCACAGCAGATAAAATGCATTCCGAAAGCAAAATTGCCTGGAGAAAAATACTTACCTAGTGACTCAAGTAAAAAAGTGACAGCCTTCCCCTTATCCCAGTTTATGACAGGGCGAACCTCTAAAACCTAAATATGTGGTAATGTGAACACATCAGAAAAATATTAACCAACATAGTAGAAGCGAGTATATTAATACAGAAGTTCAAATTGGTTAAGTGATTTTTTGCATGATCAGCTTCATATAATACCTTTCGCCCATGAGTCAATCGCAACCGTGGAAAATCCTTTATAATGTCATCTACACATTGTGCAACAAGATTCCAGTTCTGCCAAAAAAAAAAAAAGGATTACAGAAAAAAGTCAGTAAGGGGGACAAAAATAAAGCAGCACAAAGGTCCATGACTAGACAAAAACTGCACATATGAGATAAATCATTAACCTTCTATTGAAACTTTTTCCTTACCTTCTCATCTACATTTCGATAGTGTACAGACACGCAGAACTTATTATTCTCGACCTTAGCTCCTTCAATTCCCTTAATACTTTCAGCAAGGATTGTAAAAACCTGTACCAAATATGTGATTAATAAAGGCTATATCATCAAAGATCATCAAATATTATAACTTGCTTATCAAAAAGGCCTCCTGTTTTTTGTTGTACGATGCGCTAAAGCATATTAGTGGGGAGCAAAAAGAGTACTGAAGTCGACAAGAAATTAACCAACCTCATGAATCATTGGTAAAAATTCAGCCGCAGGCTGGAACAAATTTACGTCCTTACCCTACATCACATAATGAAAACGGAAAAGAATAACTAAATGAAATTCGTAGATGATAAATTTGAAGAGAGATGTAACATTGCACCATTACCTGCTTGTCAGTAGACCTAAAACAGTTTGGCTGGTCATCTGATATAGATGGCTTAACAGGACACATAATGTCCATCCCATGACTACCAGCGTAATATAGTTCTGTTAGACCAACAAACTCGTATACCTGAACAAATAACAGATAGGACATGCTCAGTCAAAACCTAAAACAAATGAAAAAAAAAGAAAGATGGTTTAATCATAAGAAAAAGAAAAAGCACACACTGAGGAAGACACTAGCCAAATGTTTACCTTGCCGCGACTTCGTCCGCTAATTATTGCAGTTGGAAAATATTTGGCGACCTTTTGAACAGCAGCTCGCATCTGAAAATGATCCAAAGTCTTGATGAACAAATAATGTAAAAAAAGGGCAGCACAACTAGTGCTCAAAATATAAGAAAATTTCTTACAGTGTCAGACATGAAGGCACAGTCAGGATTATCTACAATTGGTGAAAGAGTTCCGTCGTAATCCAGAAACAAAGCAATTCTCTTGCCCTTTGCATAATTTGTTATTTGCTCAAAAGATTTAAGTGCTGATGGGTACTTAACCTGCAAGATTGGAGCAAAAAAATGAGGACAGCCCAATACAAAACATATGAAAAAGAAAAACAAAAAAAACAAAAAACAAAGTTGAACAATAGAGCAAATCATATAGGCAGAAGAAACAATACCATCCAGGTTCGGTAAGCAAAATCAGAATCAAATGGCGCAACTTCATTGTTAGCATCCTTAGTTATTTTCCTGTGAGGAGGCGACGAAGCTTTCATGGCATCCAGCCAAGAGCAAGAACGGACATCATCAAGTACTCCAGTCTTCTTCCTGGGGATTGCTAGATAGAGACCTGGAGAAAAAGCTGCTCCTGAAGGCGAGTATGGAAACAAACTCGAATGCACCCCAAGTCTAGAGTGGCTTAAAGGGGCAGGATCAGTTAGAACGGGAGCAGTATGATTTGATTTCAGGTCCATGGGATCCAGATTTGTTTGCACAAGTGATGAGGTTGTAACAAAGTTGATTTGATAAGAGAATAATTTCAATCCAATGTCAGCAGTACGTCAGCCGTGGAGATCTACTTCACCCAACCCTTTTATCAATAAAAAACCACCTCTTTAATGTCTTCTTGTCACTGTTACTCGGCTTACAGTCCATCAAGCACAAGATTCCTGAAAACTAATAATCATAAAGTGATCAAGGGAAAAACCATAAACATTCAATACAGCAAATGAATATATGAACAAAGCAGAAATTCTTACAGCTCATAACTCTTCATCTCGCTAGTAACCATGCAAATAACTGTTTATCTGTAAAAATAAGTAACAGAAGATACGCTTCAATATAATATCCTGGAGATAAATTTCAAGTCTTATGAGCAAACCAATTAATACGTCACAAAAATTCAAACAAAAAAAAAGGGCAGCAGCCAAAATGGAAAAATGGAACTATTTTAATTATAACACATTATTTCCAGTAAATTTCAGATGCAACTAAAACGAACAAAGGTGTCGCTATAACTATAATCAGAACCCTCAAAGAAAAATTTCAAAAATGTTAATATATAAATAAAAACCTCCAAGCAGTCCAAAACCAACGTTGAAAAGTATTTTTTATAATCATCTTAATGGCTAGATTAGTCTAATTATAATGATCAGATGAGCGCCAATTTGACGATGACTCTGCAAAAAGGGTCAAACCAGAAAATAACATATTCCAATTTATTGTCCAGTCCATCTCGTGAGATGAAATTAAATTGTGAAAGAAAAATGACTAACGCCCTTTAGTTCTCTGAATAATTGAAATATGAAAATAAAACTAGGAGATAAAAAAATGGCTTCTAAATTTTGTCGTAGACAAAAAGCTCCAGATTTGTCATTTTAGATAATGATTTTCCACTAAAAAGTTAGGTCACTAGTGTTGAGTTCGTTATGCATTTCTATATTTAAAAACTATATGCTGAGGTATAACACTTTACTGAAAGTGAAAATCAAAACAAAAAAAAGGTTTCATGCTTATTAAAGAGAGGAAAATTACGGAAGAGATGCAGGCATCCTAAAGAAGGAAACTAGTGCTCTAGCATGCAAAAGTCCAAGAAAAACCAATGTTTATATTAAGCTGCATCCTGGTTAGTCAATTATATTTAAAGGCGATAATTAAGTGCAAGGACCCCGCTTACCGGTGGTATAGGAAACAACTACAAAGATCTTATTACGATACAGTTTAGGCATGCATATGTTCACATCACCACCTTGCAACTTGCAAGTCCACTTATTGAAACAAAGCACTACACCAGTAATAACAAAGCACAACTCAGATGTGAATACAGTTGAAAACCAGCGTCTAACACAGTGGACCAATACCATAATATAACTTACAAATCATTAACAATAACATAACAGAAGAGGTCTAACACACTATGATGAAAAAAATTCTTTTATTGTAATTAAATAGTTTCTCTACCCCACATAGTGGAGAAAAATATGCCCACGTTCAACCATACAATCAATAAGGACCCACGTCAAAGCATCAGATCTTTAAACATACGGACCCAACCCATAATAAAGATTAAGAAATGAACAAACCCACATGATGTGACTACGAAAAAAAGAGAGGATCAAAAGTAACAACTCAAACAATCACAAAATTTATGTTGGCTACAACACATCACCAAGAAGAACACAAAATTTTCCAAATATTTATCATCTCTTTTCCCCCGCTAACAGCACATAGATTCTAATTCTCTAAGTCTAAATTCAAAAAAAAAAAAAAACAAACTTTATTAGAATGACTGTACCCGAAACGAAGGGGAGTAGAATTCTTAGTTTCGAGGTCAAGATATCACATTGGAGACATGTGACAATGAATATTATGACTTTCTTTTTTTGCCCCGTTCTAGACTCTAGTTTAGAATAGTATACACGATTAAGACATGAAGAGATATTTGACCAGTTATTTAATATTTATGCTCTAGCCAATGGCGTTTGTTATGTGGAAAACGTACATAATCACGAAAAATCAGATGAAAACAAAGATCAACATCACATCACCTCTTTTTTTTTTAAAAAAAAAAAAGCGAGGTACCCAACTCGCAGAATTAATGTCGACGGAAGTCGTTTCTACGGTTTCACACATAAAATTAAAAAAAAAAAAAAAAAAACCTGAAAAACTGAAGTAACTAATCTCATAAAGATCAGTCAAAGGAGAAAATCTTCATCAAGAAGAAAGCCGAAACCCCATAAAAAGCCCCAGAATGACACCGACATTAAAATTTCAAAATTGAAAAAAAAAAGAGCCAACCAAATTCACAATAAGAAATCAAAATCAGCTTTCGGTTGAATAAATTGGTTAAAGGAAAAACTAGTATGAATCTGAAAACTCGAAAACTTCAACACCGACTCTTTTGAATTCACTTTCCAGAATTGCGTTGCCAAATTTAAATCCTTGAAATGACAAATTTATTTGCAACGATAGACAGTAATACTTAGAACACAGAAAACGTACCAATCAGCTCCAATCCGTGCAAAAGCACCCGCCTAATCTTTAAGACGTTCAGAGGCGGAAACAATGGCGGGGACGATAAATGCTCTGTTTGGCAAGCAAGAAAACAGGGGAAAAATAAAAACTTTTAAAAAGAGAGTTAACCGGAGAAGAAGGAAGCAGAAGCCAAGTCAACCTCGGGCTTTTTAGCTGGAAAAGAAACAAAAGAAAAGAAAAAAGTTTCGTTCTTTCTCGGCGGCCAAACAGACCAAAAAGCTCAGAGAAGAGAGAGAGATACGAGTATTTATGACAATATAACTTAACAAACAACAAAGTCCTAAACAGGAAGCGAACAGAAATATTAAAATTTGGAAAATCGCAGAGATCGAGAACGAGAATCATGCGAAAAATAAAATAAAAGAACAAGAAAAAAGGGGGAAAAAAAAAAAAAGAGAACCGAAATTACCTAGTCGAGGAAAAGGCCAACGAGCGAATGAGAATGAGAGTGAGAAAAGCCTCAAAAATAGAGCTTTGGCATTTATGGATTTTTCTTTTTTTTTTTTTTTTTTGGATTCCACGAGGTACGCGTTGTTCTGTCTCGAAAACAAAAAGTCTTCCCAATACGTGTTCGCCACGCGTCGACGCATAGGCGAGTGAACGTGACTCAAACGACGAAGAGCGTGAAATTTATTGACTTTTATTCCCTTTTTGGCTTTTTTTCTTTTTTTTTTTCCTTGCGTATTTCGTACCAATTTGATTTTTTGATTCAGTTCGTAACCGAAGGAGTTAAAAGGACCGGAAAGTTCGTTCCTTTTCTTTTCTTTTCCTTTTTTTAAAAAACAAAAAATTTAAAAAGAAAAGAAAAATCAATTATTAATTTATACTTTTGTTTTTTGAAAAAGTTGTTTTTAAAAAAGCCCCTTAATTTATTATTGGTTGGTGAATTAATTGGGCAGTTAATATTATAACGAGCAAAACCAGAAAGCGTTAGTGGGGCCCGGGGATCTGGAAGGACACGTGGCGGCGGGGATGGGAGGGGCAAAGCGCGTGAGGACACCTGTGATTGAGTAGTGGCTGACTTGGCCACGTTGGGTAAGTGGGGCCCAGGGGCCTATGCTCTGGACGTGTGTGACCGTGTCGTCGCT
The DNA here is from genome assembly GCA_946598075.1 of Artocarpus hirsutus. NCBI lineage: Eukaryota > Viridiplantae > Streptophyta > Magnoliopsida > Rosales > Moraceae > Artocarpus > Artocarpus hirsutus. The sequence goes on along the minus strand of CAMOHE010046658.1, from coordinate 7,974 downwards.
TTCGATAACAAGTGGGTGGTCGTCGGTGACGGTTGGGATGTCACCGTCTGGGGGATATCTACAGGAGGAGGAGGAGGGTAGGACCCACAGAAGCCAAGGAAGGGGACATCCGTGCCCCGTCTTCTAAGAAATCGTGACCACAGGATGCCAATCTGTGGGCCACACCTTCCACGTGGTGTACCCTGGAAAATGCTTTCACACTAACCGACAGCCCGAGAGGGACACGTGTCACTCTATATTGCTTTCACAGCCTATTGCTATTGCGAGCGAGAAACTAACAAAGTGCTATTTGTTTTTTGCAATTTTTTTTTTTTTATTATTTTGGAGCAAGGATTCGAAAGACTTCTAATTAAAACTTTAAGTTGATGTATAAAACGCTTACAAACTATAATGATAAAAAATAAACTACAATATAAAATTTTTATATGTTATGATTTTTAATTTAAAAGTTTTACATCTAATTATATTTTTCAAACATACTACTACTCTTCACTTTTATGTAACGTTGATAGTCGATTTATTGCTAATATTATTTTTGCCTCCGTTTTTACTTGTACATGAAAAAAATGTCATTCTCAAAAAAAAAAAAAGAAAAGAAAATGTATCCTTTTAGATTAGAGCTTTCATGTGATATATGTGACATTCAGCATATGAGTGTTTGCTCTTGTTTGAGAATAAGTGATGTTAATTAGGTTTTATTGTTTCATATGGAAATATAATTAATACCCACATTGAAAAAAAAAATACTATGCTCTTTGAATAAATAACACATAACTTTCTTTCATAGAAAACATTATTAATGGACTTGATAATATATAATATTACCGTTTGAGATTGATTTTGCTTTATGCTTTTGAAAAAATATTTAGAAATGTGTTTAGCAAAATAACTTACAACGATTGACATTTACTCTGAAAAAAGGATTGACATTACATGGTTGTAGGCATACCTTAACAGTAAAACCAAAAAGATTAAGAGTTTATGATATCTTTAAGCTCAAGTTAAAAAAAAAAAGATTGACATTAAGATTATATATATATTTTTAAAGCAATGTGCTTCTAAAGTATTTTTTTTTTAAAGCATTTTTAGAAGTTACTCCAAAAATAAGTATTTTTGGAAGTTAATTATAAGTAGTTTTTGATAATTATGATTAATAAACAATTGATAAAATTAATTTTAAAAACAAAATCCATCCCAACCTTATTAGGAACTTTCAAAGGTGATATTTCGAATTTTTCACTAAAAGCGGTGTTAAATAGAAAGTGGTACCACGAGCTATACGCTGGCCAAAAAAGTGTAAGATGGTGACAAACAAATGCGCACCAAGTTTTACCAGCCAGAATAATTTGTAACATCATTTCCGTGAGCGTTGCAACAAGTTTTTCTTTCTTTTTTTTTTTTTTTGGCTCCTTTTTCCTGGTGGTATTTTCAATCATAGACAAGATATCATATCTCTTCACTCTTTGTTTTTAGCTATGATAGAAATTGGAATATATGTGATCACAATAATTATCCCTTAATATTATTAATAAATACAGGTTTGAGTGGGACATTTTTACTCCTATTCATCACATACGGCATCTAGTTGGAAAAGATTGACAAACGTACGTCCCCCATCGTTTTTGTCAATGAAAGGAAAAATAAACACAATTTTCTTGATGAAACCCCATTCTGTTTCGCTGAAACCGACTCAATTGGCGGCAAAGCATTCATGTCAACTATTAAGACGTAGAATCTTATTAGCAAAAAGAAAAAAAATAATAATAAAATTAAGATGTGAAAACACACCAATTACTTACGTGCATGGCACAAATATTGTTTTAATATAATAATATACTTCACTGTCCGGGCACCAACTTGAGGGCCCACCCGACAGCCACAACCATGGGGGGCACAGGTGTGGGATTTGGTGGGACCCGGTCCTAGCTGGCTGACAGGCTGCCAAGTCAAAGACAAGGCAATAAGTTTTAGCATAAAGAAGAAGAGAAAAAAGAAAATAAGAATTCGGAACAGTGAGATTTGGCTTTCCCAGAAGGGGAGGGTCTGATCAGTGTTTGACTCTTGACTTTTGACTTGGAGTTAAATTGAGAAAACCTATTTTTATAATATTAAAAGCAACCGGATTGGGTCCCACCGACAAGTTGAAGGTAATGATCTCTTGGAAGTTGGAAGAAGAACCAAAAAACCACCGCGAACGACGAATGAAAAACGACACTGTACGCAGAATCTTGGCGTGCCAACGCCGCGAAATGCGACGGTAAAAGAGCGCGAACACCACGCTGTGGTCTTGGTCGTTTTGTGCATTTATTATTTTCTTTTGCCCTCTTTTTCTATTGAATATTCCATGCTTTCTTTTTTGTTTTGCCTTTTCTTTTATTCTTTTGGTGTTGTTTTCTAATGCTACGGCCTTTGACCGTAACATTAGCAAAGAGCCTCGTAGAAGTTTCCCAGCGATTTCTTTCCATCTTTTTTGTCTCTACTTTATTATTGATTGCATCACGCTGACAAACTTGCATTTGACAGGAGTAATAGGCTATCAAGTTAAAATTTAAATATTATAATATATAAAAAATTTATATTATTATAATATATTTTATTTTAAATTATAATATATCAAAATTTTATGTTATAATAATTATAATTTTGATCTTAAAGCTTAGTTTTTAAACAATTTTTATGTTTACATACGTGTGTGTATGAGAATGTAGAGTTTTCTACCATAAAAAATATTAACAATATTTTTTTAAATGTTAAATTTGGTCAAAATTATATTAAAGTTGAGAGGTATGCGGAACTAAGTTTCTATGGTTAATGATTAAAAGTAAAACCCTCACGGACTAAAAAGTCTATTGACAGGTAGCATTTAATACCCTTTGATAGATATATTGTCTATGCACTTAGCTTAAAGTAATAATAATAGTAATAATAATAATTATTATTATTATTACAGCATTTGACAATATTAGCGCCAGTTTATTATTATTATTTACAAAAGTTGCTTCTGCTTATTTGTCAACTTTTTAAAGAGTTTTAGCTCCTCAATAATTTTCAATAAAACAAATTATAAAATACGGCATTTAAAAGAGTATTCTTCTAAGAATGACTTTGAAACGTATACAATTACTCTGGTATTTCAACTGCTTATAAAAAAATTGAACATTAATTTTTATCTCATTGACACTTTTAAAAACGTAATTTCAAAAATTTACTTTAGAAGACTATCCAAAAATTTAAAATATAATCAAAATAAAACCAAAAACGCATAATATGGGCAGCAATGGCTATTAGCCACTATTTTCATGGCAGTTTTATATTTTTGAATGAAAGATATACAAGAATATATAGTTACGTGATACGATACTATTTGTAAGTCGTATGATAATCGACCTAATATTCGTATTTTCTAATTGATCTATAGCAATAAGCATGATAGTTAGGTGAAACATACAGGTTAATCAATTATAAAAAGATTATCAAAGTGTTTGACAAGTTGGTTGAAACCTGTTGGTTTTAATTGATTATCGTATAAAGCTCTCAGCAATTACATAAAAAGCAAAAAATTATCAATGTAAAGCTCTCATATGTAGTTTTTAAATTAAAATTTTCAGTTTCAACCGATTTATATTGTTTATATATATATATATATATATATATATATGCATAAAACCACTAATGTAATACTTGATTTTGGTCCGTTGCATATTGCGCATTAGGTGGTGCAAAATCATTTATTAAACGTGTTCGGTACAGTTTCTCTACAATAAAGGAGAAAACAATAGTTTTGTTTTATGAAAAAAGAGATTCCCTACCAATGTTTGGTACCGACCTAGCATACCAATTGGTTGGGAATGCATATAAATTTGTAATGACAAGATAAAATATTATAAATTAATTTCTTCATCTGTATTTTTTTTTATTTTTTTATTTTCTAACAAGTCGACTTCTGGACCCTAGTATGTTTGTTGATAAGAAGCCTAGATAGCCAAAAATATTGCGGCACCAACAGGGGCTTAACTTAAAAAATTAATCAAAAACTATTACTTAACTCCCAAGCAATAACAACAAATTTGACTACGAATTAGTGGTTGTTTTTTAATTGCTATCTATATAATCTGAATCTTTTTAATATTAATCTTTGAAAAATGACTTTGTTGCTGGCAGTGACATAGCTCATCATACTTCTAATAAAGATGCCACCTCATAATGTTGAAAAGAAAAAAGAAAAACAAATTAATTATCCTGTTTTTCTTTAGAAACTATAAATAATTAGTTAATAATTTCAATTATACGCATGTGAGCACATAATATTAGCAGTTAAAGAATTGTGGAATTTTGTTGAAAAGATTATGGGCGGTTTGAAAGCTTCCGATCTGCCTAACTTGCCCAACTAGACCCTTTTACGTATTTTCAAATTTAAAATCTAAATTAAAAATGAAAACAAAAAACAATGGACGCATAAACTCAATAATTGCTTATGTACTATAGGGTCACCACCAGCAAGTTTTCGTACTTCTAAAATGTTGCATTTTTATCTTATATTATCACGCTATCATAGATTTTTTATTTAAATACACAAGTAAATTGTCATTCATATATATCTATCATTCACATAATTAATAACAACAAATACCCTCTTTACAACAGTAATAACAATACTTAGAATTAAGACGAATGTTAGAAGCTGATAAAATAATAGATATTAATTTTTTTTTCTTTTATGAACTTTTTTTTTTATGGTGCAAGATCAATACCTTTTAATTTTAAGAATTGTTCATTAGAACAGATAGCACTAATGAAAGTTTCAAGTTTATCTTTGAGTATCATAAGCTCTACAACAGGAAAAATCTTCAGATAGTACTCAACAAATTGGATTAATTTTGTCTTTTCATGAGTTGAGAATGAATCGTTTCGATTTAAACAAGCTATACAAAGAAACAAGTTGACGTTTAGCTCATTAAAGCATGTCATACAAACAAGCAAGCTGGTATTTTTGATAAAGTGTAGGAGTGTGTTTTTCATTCAAAACTTTTAGGGGATGTTGTGTGTGTGTTTGAATCTCTCTAATTGTGTAGAGGTTAGAGGAGGAAAGTCGTTATTATTATTTTTTTTTCCTATATTTTCCTGATCCAGCTTTCTTTCTTGATTATTTTCCCACTCAACAAATATATCCTTAAACTGATTGGTTCGATTCAAGCATATGGGATGCTTAAATATATTCTAACCATTAAGACGGGTCTGGAGTTCTCTTTTTTTCACTTTCATCTTCTTGTTTTTGTTTGTTTTTGTGCGTTTATTGCCACATCTGTAGCTTTTTAAGTATCGGATTCAGAAGATATTAGACGGGTGAACTTGAATATCTACTACAGATTTGTTATTGTATTAATTAGAAGAACCCACAACAGAGACATATAGCAATTTGAAAGAACTAAGAGATTTATTAATTTTTATAGAGCTTGAATTTGCGTAAATAAGAAAGAGAATATGTCGAAATGAAAAAAAAACAAAACAAAAAGAAAAAGAATCTCCCTTGTTTTTTGGTCAAATCAATGTTTAAATAATTTTTTTTCTAGAATTATTTGTTACGTCGATTTAGTATTCCAAGAGCAACTTTAATGTTTATTTTAGTTGAATGGAAGATTTTCTCTACTAAAAAAAGATTCAAAGTTAATATTTTATTCACACTACTGCGTTGTGTTACTGTGAAATACTGTCAATATATTGACCTTTGAACTTTCTTAATGCATATGGATAGTGATGGTTCTCTGCTTATTAGGGTTCTTACGCTGATAAGTCCGATGTACCATTCAAGAACACAAATAAATACATTAAAAAGAAAATCCCAAAGAAACTCTAAGAAAAACTTAGAAAATGTTTGAATCTTACCTTGAAAATTAAAGATACCTTAAGCTTAACACTTAGTACTACTTGAAATTTGCTTGAAAATGGTTATATGAGAGGATTTGTTTGAACAAAATTTTTGAGGGGAATAAACCAAGGCTGCGGACAATGGGTGGGTAAGAAATGAAATGAATTTGATGCTTTAGATCTTTTATTAAATACTTATCCATACCTTTTTTTTTTTTTAAAATGGGTGCCCATTAGGTCATAATTATGAGTATAAGTGGCTAATTATGATTGGGCCACCTTTCATAGTGCGGTGGCCTAATAAGAACTTATTGGGTGTTCACTTGGTAGAACCCACTACTTTTCACAGTGTAATTTTTTATTACATAGTATTTTTTCTTATACCATAAGGTGAAACCGTTGAAAAATATATTCTTGTAATGTATTAAATATTCTTCATGTTCTTTAGTTAACTTTTGGAACCCAAACACAGTATTTTTTGTATCTGTATTTTTACCTTAGCAATATACTTATACCGCATCATACCCCTTTTGTATTGGTTTAGAGTTTTGTCATACCTTCCTAACCTATCTATGCCTTTATTATCCATTAATTTATATCATAGTTTTACAATTAATTGTGATATAAAATTTGTTTCATGAATATTATTTACAAATCCCCGAGCATTTAAGCTTACAAACATTGTATTTGGCAATATCCAACATTGCGTCAGGTCCACAATGAAATTTTCTACTAATACTTCTTATCTATACATTATTGTAATTTTTACAAAAAATACAATTTATAAGAGTAAATTCATTAATTAAACCCAATTAAATATGAAATTTTATTAATAAATTTCCTTTGGTCATCACATTTATAATGGTTGGTAATCATCAGTGCTATCTTGAGCGAGTCGAATGGAGATTCCTTCATCGAACCGAACATCTTTCCACCGAGATCAAACACATCGAATGATTACGTAATAAATCATCGAATCCAGTAATCATCGGGCTCAAATCAAGCACTATCTTGAGCTTGACTCGTTCTGATTACAACTCGGGCTTTTTATATCGGGCCTTTGTTTATGATTTGGGCCTATTTAAATCATACCTCAATATTTATACCCAATGTTTTCCTCTAGCTCTTCCAAGAAGGGAAAATAAAAAATAAATAAAAAGCACGGGCTTTACCCAAATTCCACTATGTAAATTGGTTCAATGTGTAAATTGAGCTAAAATTTTCCCATTTTTCTTGATATATTCTAGTATTCTTACTGATACAGTAAAAGCACTAGACATTGGCCCTGTTTAGAATGGCTTAAAATAAGCTGTTTTTGACTTATTCAGCCAAAACAAGTTGGTTTGGACAAGCTATTTAAGTTCTTGGCTACAAATAACCATTTTGATACTTAAAGAAAAAAGTGCTTACAAAAAGTTTTTTTATTTATCTTTTTAATCTTATATTTATGAATAAAAAATTAAATATTCTATTTATGTCATTATATTACATTACTCTTTTATAACAATAAGAGCTTTTAACTTATTTAATCTCTTCTAAATCAAAAAACATTTTTTCTAAATCAAAAAACATTTTTTCGTGCACTCTCTAAACACTTATTAAAACCATGTAGCTTATGCCTCTCTTTTTTATTACTTAAAAGCAAAAACACATACCATTGTCCTTAACAATCTAGAAGAAAATCTTCGTAAGAGTTTTGGGTTGGGCATTCTCTTGTACTGTTGTACATTATTGACAGGTCCCTCTCTCTACCATAGGCGTAGCCAGTTCAGAATCCAGATGCAACGATTTAAACCACAGGTTTTTGTGCAGTACTCGAGAGATTTTAATCTGTGTTAGTAATGTTCACATCCACACAATGACCAGATCAAACTTCTATATAACTTCGGACATCTTTAAATAGGCTATCAACAAAGTTCCAAGTTGCTGTTGTGTAACAATGTCAATCCCGGAGGAAAAAAATGCTAGAGGGACACTGCTTCATATACGGAAACAGTAACACAGAATTACTGACCAGAGAATCAAGAACTCGTGTTAGAGACAATTGATACGTAACACAGAGTGAGACGTCTTTATTATAAACAACATACTCACATAGTCCGAGAACAA
>CAMOHE010046657.1:0-37408 GCA_946598075.1 Artocarpus hirsutus | reverse complement strand
AAAAATTTTGAGGCCTTTTATGCCTTCCAAAAACATAAAGAAAGAAACCCCAACTCAACTGTTGCCCCAAATACTTGAAACCTTAGCCTAGTTGTTGAGTAGCGTTGTAAGTCCCCCCTCAGGTGCTGAACAATGTGAACTTCTTTAAATGAATAGTGGCAGTAAATGATATATTTTGGGATTATACTGAGTTAAACTTGTTGAAATTTACAGAGACAGAGGGAACAACAAAGGGAGAGCAACTTCGACTCAGAAAAGCTGGCTTCGGCGAGAAAACGACTTCAAGAAAATTACAAAGAAGCTGAAAATGGTTTGCCCATTTTCTTTTGGTCTTTTTTTTCAATTTTACACACTTTTGTCTTCTCTGTTAGTTATCTTTCATTTGTGTGGTTGTTACTGATTGTTGGCTTTATTTTTTTGCTTTGTGCTTTTCTTATTGAAGCTAAAAAGCAAAGAACCATCCAAGTGATGGACATCCATGAGATCCCAAAACCAAAGGCAAAAAATGCTTTCTTTCCTAAGAACAAAGGTGGAGGAGGAGGAGGTGGTTCTATGGGCAGACACTGGTGAAGTGATTGATAATTTCCTTCAAATTTTGGGGTTAAAAAAAAGGTCTTTTGGGTCTGTAAAGGACACCGGGGATTGAAAAAACTCAAACCCGTCGCCCTTTCTAGTTGACATTTCTGTTGAGCCAAAAAGAAAAAAAGAGGACTCCTGTTTTTGGCCCCTTTTTTCCATTTTTTTTTTCTTGTAATAAGAAAATCCAAATTTGCTCAATTTCGACACGCGTCTGTTGTGAAAAATGTGGCCAACATATACAGATGTGAAGGAGGGCTTAAATGTCATTCTGGATAGTTTTGACGAGAGAAATTAACTTTTGGGATTCGGATCAGACAGTGTTGTTGATCAAAGAGACGTCTCTTTTTCTCTGTGCGACGCAATTTAAGCGAGAATGGATTGGAATGGGCCCATGGCCTGGTGGGTGTGGGCCCTGTGGGAGCGTTGTTTGAATGAAAAATCTGTGGTTGGTGGCAACTAGGCTACGGTGTTTAGCTGGAGCTTTGCAGTGTCTGTAAATCTCCGTTACTTTATTTTCTAATTCTATTCAACTTTGGTGGGCCTTTTTGGATGGCGTGAAGTCAACAGTTTTTATGATTTTTTCCTCTAAATTTAAACCATTAATATTTCATACAACTAGTGTGCGTATTTTCTTTCTTTCTTTCTTTTTTGTTTATTATTATTATTATTTTTTTAAGAGTTCAATTGAACTAGTGGCCTGTTCGCAACATGTATAAATGCATGTATCTAGTAGCTTTAGAAATGTTTATTTATTTATTTTTAAACACTAGGATAAGTTTGGGATCACTTTTGCTGTCTTTTGAATTTTGCCTTCCTTTTATTTTGGGAACATGTTTCAAGTGCCATGTAAAAAGTTCGACTCCATTAAGTTATTATCCTGGTGTTGGATAAATTCAAGTTGGATATCTTGTTATAAAATAGAGGAAAAAGATCATTTTGGTTAATCTTTTTATTCAAATGTCCAAAACACATTATGAGTTTTGCTTAAATATCATTTTTGCTTTTCTTATTATTAAAATGCTTAAAAAAATTTTGTGTTTCTTGAACCATACTCAAAATATCCATTAAAGCAATTAATTTTTTAAAAAATTTTAAAATTATATTTCCCAATGTATATTAAATTGAAAGGTCATTTTTTGTATGATTTTTTTTTTTATTTTTTTATTAACCTTTTTGAAAAACTAAAATTATCCTTTCTAATTTTACTAAATACTATTAAACTAAAATACCAAATAAAATAAATTTTAAAAAGTTTACAACTCTTAAAATAATTGAAGTATTTGTTTATTTAAAATATTTATTTGAACATTTTAAATTGTCTTTTCTTTAATTTTTAAATCAAGCTATATTTAAAATAATATTAACATATATTGGGAAAGATAATCTTAAAGTTTTTTTAAACATAAATTGCTTTAGGCAGCATTTTGAGTATAATTTTAAAAATACAAGGGTGTTTTGGTTATTTTAATAATAAAAAGGGAAAAAAGTGGATTTAGACAAAACACACAGAGTGTTTTAGACATTTTAATAATAAGAGGGATACAAGTGGTATTAAGACAAAACAAAGGGGGCGTTTTGGGTTTGTTCCTAAAATATATTAAAACTTGAAAGGACAATTTTACTTTTTTAAATTTAATTTCTTTTTTCAACCTTTTTTAAGTAAAAAACAAAAGATGAAATTAGCAAAAGAAATGCTTTATTTCTAAAGAAAAGACAAATATCCTTTTTCTTAAAGAAAATAATTTTATACTGGAAGTAAAAAACCACCATTTCATATGCTAAAGAAGAGTTGTGAGTACTTGGATAATTTTTTTCAAAAAAATTACTTAGAATGCCCCTTATTAACAATGTCTTCTTCTTTTTGACTTTTCAAAACCGTCCCGTTAAAGTTTATTTTCTTTTGAATAGATTTATTAATTGACTTTTTAGTTCTTAGTTCAAAAACTAATGAGAAACAAACCTTTTTTTTTCAAGTTTCTTGTTCTTGATGATATTCTTTTTATCTCATCCTCTCTCTTCTCTCTTCTCTCTTCTCTCTTCTCTCTTCCTCCTCTCCCTCTATCTTCTCTTTGTTTTTTTTCTCCTCTTTCCGTCGCTCTCTCTGCCCTCTCTACGCCCTTTCTCTGCCATTTTTCCTCTCTGCTTCCCCCTCCCTCTCCTTTTTCTTTGCCTCCTTTCTCTCCTCTCTTTTCCCACCATTATGGACTCATTGTCTAGCTCCACTTTACATCCAAGCTCTGACAGAGACTACAATTGGCATCGTCTCCATCTCCATCAACGGTTGTTAGATCCACTTTTCCATCATCTTCCATCATGGACACCATCATTGTTTGGTTTTGTTGGCAAATTTGATTAGTCACCTCTATTGAAGAAGATGGCAAACAATCGTAGGTAGTGAGATTGCTCTTTTCTCCTTTGAATGTAGCCTTCACTCTTCATTGTGGATTTGCCGCGAAGATGCACAGATCTACAAAGATCCAACTGTCACCATTAGATCCATGACAACAACCAGTTTCACGGCCAAGTGAGGTGATTCATAGCAGCATCGCTCGCCAATGCTCCTCGGGGCGTGCCATCTCTCCATGCTCCTAGACAAGGTTTTAAGCACCAATGAGAAAATTTGTTATATTTTGTCAAAAATGGAAAGTGTAACTAGTTTTTGCATAAATGAGTTTTTTATTAACATAGAAGGTGGATTATTTTCTGAGCTCAACATGTAATAAATTGGAAACATCAATACATACAACTTTTGTAAAGAAATCTTGCTCAAATTCTGATCAAAACAGGTCGAAAAATGTTAGTTTCAGTTCTACCTATTTAAAAACGTTATTAAGATGAATGATTTTGAGGAAATTTAAAATATAAAAGTTATAGATCCTATTGAAAATCTTAAAAATCAAGGATGGCTGAAAATTCCGCATAGATTTTAAGTTATGAGTTTTTTGAAATTTTAAACATGAAATTTTTTTAAAAAAAAAGGAAAACATTTTTAAATGGTATGAATTATACCAAGGAGCAAACTGGATGTTTTAGAATAAGATGGATATTTTTTGTCCTAGAGGCAAAATGTCAAAATTTTGTGTTTCGGGCCAAAACCCTAAAATCGCATAAAACTAGATTTTCACTAGGAAATGTTTGTTTTCTTCATTGCCATGGAAAGTGAGTAACTATATATTTTAAGTTTGAAAGGATTTAAAGTTTTTACGAAGAAAAAAAAGAGAAACATGTTAAGGACGGAATCGACAAGATTTTCATATTATAGGTAAAAACTATAAAGATTTGATAGAATAGATTTTTCCAAAAAGGAAACCGATGTTTTATTTTTTGCAATGTTATGAGTAACAAGGAAATGCTAGTTTTGTTTAAAATGGGTTTTGAAAGTTTTTTTAAGACCCGTGAAGAGCAAAATTGTCATTTTTTATAATAAGGTTAAAATGGCTGATCCTCTGAATTAGCAAAATCCCCTCAGCTGGAAAATATTCTGTATCATGTTTAGTAATGAAATTGTAAGTAAGACAAGAAATTTGACTAAGGAGTAAACATGTTAAGTGATAAAGTGGTAAACTGATAAGAAATGAAGCTAAGTAAAATGAATGAATGGTTAGCGTTTTAAGTTGTTATTAAAAAAGTAGATAAGTAATAAGAGAAGTTAGCTAATAGTCAAGTGTCGTTTGAATAGAACACGTAGCCAACTAATAGAAGCGAATGGATAGAGTGGGAATGCTAGAGAGATAATTAGGTAAGTTTCAAGCCTCACATATAAGCACAAATAAATTGAATTTCAAATGCTTTATAATTATTTAAAATATGTTTGTATTTATTATACATTATGCTTAAAAGTTCAAGTTATAATTTGCAATATATTTACATTTGTTGTGTTTAATGATTTAGACATTAAGTTATGTCATGTGAATGTTCACTAAGATTATAAGATTGGTAATCTAACCCTTAAATTAAAATAAAAAAGTGTCATACTAGCCTTCTAACCTAAGGAGACTGTCATGTTAAATTATGTTACAGCCTCGACGTTCGATGGCCAAGTGCGTTTGGTATGTACACTTGGGCCCATAGTTTAAGAAAGTTAAGAATGATGACAAAACATTCAAAAAGGAGCAAAAAAGGAATCACACATTATGTGAAACATGTTACAAATAATTTTTATGATAAAGAAAGTTTTGTAAAGATGTTTTACGAGAAATGTTTTAAGAAAGAAGTTTTATGAGAAATGTTTAATGAAAGATATTTTACGAGAAAATTTTTAAGGAAAAAAATTTACTTGTATTTTTCTTATTAGTAAGTAAGATTAAAGTTTAAAAAATTATGTTTAAGCAAGTTAAATAATAGCTCGAAAAAGCTGGGTCGTTACAAACAAGGATAGAAATTATCACGTTAATGTATGTGTTTTCAAGATTTTGCACATAGACATATTTGCATTATTGTATGTTTTTATTACTTAATGTTATTATGTTTGCTTATTATTAATACATGTTACATATTTATTGTACAAAAATGTCACTTAGCTCATTATATGTGATACTTACTAAAGATCTTAACCGGTAGAACTCTAACCACTAGAAAAGGGACCCTAATATGCAAGAAACAAAAATATGTACTATAACCTTATCAATTGGAACCTAAAGGCATTGATCCTAATGTGGTATTCTAGGCCTAGAATTGCTAGCAAGATTCTAATGAGATGACGTGTTAATGATCTTCAAGAGCACATAAAGATTAAATGACTACTAGGCAGTTCATTGATAATCTAAAGGATAAGTTTATAGGCTAAGTTCTCTTGGTCAGACGAACGATTATCCTTCAATCTCATGAAGTGCAAGAAAGAGCAAGAATTACTATTTAGGAACATAGGCCTACTATGTATAGCTATTTGGTTAATGCTTAATCAAATGGAGCCAATGTAGATGTTGACATAAAATACAAAGATGACCTTTAAAGCTTTGTTGAAGGACTCGTCCTAGACAATAGTCATAAAGGACCTCTAAGCTTTTGAGATTATGCTCAAAAGCTAGAACATTAGTTCAAATAGTGTTGAAGCATTGGTAGTTACTAGTTCTTCTAAATCCTAATAGTAGGATAGGCAAGAAGAACAAGTAGGACCAAATTAATGAGAAACATTCGAAGAAAGCTGAGTGTTTTCACTATAGGAAGGTTGGTTACTTCTAGAGAAATTGCAAGGATCTCCTAACTTGGGAGGCATAAAGAGATGTGGATGATCTCTTGTATATTGAGGTTTGATTAACAGAAGAATCTAATGACTCATGGGTCCTAGATTCTGGAACCATTAACTATGTGCATATTTCTTAGCATAGGAAATGAGAAGTCTACTTGACAAAAGCTTCACATTGAGAATGGGTGTTGTGGTTAAGAAAAGTAGTGGGAGAAGTATACATTTGTTTAGATAGTAAGTTTAGGTTTTTATTAAACCTCTGCTTTATCAAACTAAAGTTGTACACATTACTTGACACCTAACCAATTAAATAACTCTAAAAGGGCTAATATTTCTAAATTTAACAAGATGCATCTTTGGCACATACGATTAAGGTCAAATAAGCCTTAATAAGATACAGAGGTTGGTTAAAGATGGTCCTTAAGTTTAGAGATGGAATCTCCACCACAATGAGTCTTGTTTAAAGGTCAAAATGACCAAAGAGTTTTTTTTTTTGGGCTAAAGGAAATCGGGCCGAAGAAATCCTATACATAGCACAAAGACATTTATGTTGACATGAACTCATTGGTACATTGGAGGGTACGAGTACTTAGTCAATTTTTAAATGACTACTCATGTTTGGGTTTGTATACCTAATACTCAACAAGGATGAAAATTTGACAAGTTCAAGGTGTTTCATGCAGAAGTAAAGAAGCAATTGGGCAAACCCATAAAGTCACTTCAATTAGACTGAAGTGGAAAATAGCACTTTGAGAAGTCTACAAGATACTTATTAAAAAATGGGATTCTATCCCATTAGTCAACACTAGATTTCCACAATAAAATGGTGCAGCGAATAGAGGAAATAAACTCTGTTAGATATAGTACAGTTCATATTGAGTTATTTAAAAATACCTGTATCCTTTTTTGGGGATATATACTTCAAATTGCATGTCATTTTCTAAGCGATATTCCAACTAAAATTGTTCTTGATGTCTAAGACATGTTCTTGATAAGGAAACTTTAAAGTTAGAATATCATTCAGAAGTTTGCAATTTTGTAACATATCTTAAAAGGATGGAAGATAAAATGTTTCATAATCAAAAAAAAAGAAAAAAAGAAAAATAAAGTCTTGGTTTCCACACATGTAACATTCCTTGAAGAAAGTCACATGCAAGACATTAAATCTCAAAGCAATATGGTGCTCGAGGAGTTAAGGACAGATTGAATCAGTCTTAAGGTTCCAGATGTAGAAGGTACTCCAGTTGTAGTAGAGAATCCAAAATGAAATCAACAACCTAGGGAGCTTCCTCATAGTGGGAGAGTTGTTTATCAATTTCCCAGGTTTTAATGCGAAGCCTTTAGGCTGAGGTTGTTGAACTTAATGATGATTCTACTTGATATGATAAAGCCATGGAGGATGTTGATGCAAAATTCTAACAAAGATCCATGAACATTAAATTGGAATTTATGGTTTCCAATTAAGTCTGGAAGCTTGTAGAAATACTTGCAGGGTTTAAGGCTTTGAGTAAGGGATCTACAAGATGAAAAGAGAAGCGGATAGAAAGGTAAAAATCTTTAAGGCAACTTATAGCAAAGGGATACAAGTAAAAAGTAGGCATTGAGTACAATGAAACTTTGTCACTTGTAGTGATGCTAAAGTCTATCCGCATACTCTTATCTATTGTTGGGCATCTCGACCACTAGATAAGGCAAATGGATGTTAGGATTGCATTATGTATTCACAATTTTAAGGATAATATCTATATAATACAACTAAATAGGTTTAAGGCAAAGGGCTAAGAGGATAAGTTCTACAAGTTATTTAAGTCAATTGATGGACTAAAGCAAACTTCTTGATTATGAACATAAGATTTGATTAGGTGGCCAAATCATATTGTTCAAGCAAAATCTTGACGAACTATATGTTATCGACGCATTAAGAATGGGAAGGTGGTTTTTTGGTACTCTATGTAAATGGCATTCTACTAATTGAGAATGATGTAGGTAGAATGTCATCGGTCAAAGTTTGGTTATCCAAACAGTTTGAATTAAAGTTTTGGAATAAGCTAATTGTGTTCTAGAATTTAACTATTTAGCAACAGTGAGAACAAAATAATAGTTTTATCCTAAAACTTTATACATAGATGAAGTTTCAAAGAGGTTTGCAATGCAAGATTTCAGGAAAGGTTCTTAACTTATTAAGTATGGAATCATCATTTCTAGGGATGATTGTTTTAAAACATTTGAGGAAAGAGAATACGTGGAAAGATTTCCTTATGTTTTGGCAATGGGAGTCTCATGTATGTTGTGCCTTGTACAAGAACGAATATCTATTATTTGGTTAGGAAGATAAGTTGATATCGATCAAATCCTAAGCCAAATATGTTGGTAGACAATCAGGCATATAACTCAAGTATCTTAGGAGAATAAGGAATTATATGTTAGTGTATTTTAGAGAGGACCAAATGCGTATAGGATACATGGATTCTAACTTTCAATCAAACAAAGATTTGAGGGAACCGACTTCAGGGTTCGTTTTACTCTAGGAGGCTAATCCATACTAGGAGCATTATCAAACAATTTTATAATGGCAATTTTACTATAGAGGCTGAATATATGGTTGTTGTTGAGGCATCTAAGGAAATTGTGTAGCTAAGAATATTTCCTTAGAGATCTTGAGGTGGTCTATGATATGGATAAATCTATAGTTTTGTATTGCGGAATACTATGACTATAGATAATACCAAGAATCTAAGACACCATAAGAGGAATAAACATATCAATAAGATATATCATATTGTTAGAAGCTTTGTGGAGTGGTAGTGTGATGGTGTTTTCCAATGAGCGTTCGAGGACAACCTTGTCTATTCTTTCAATAACACCTTGGCAGTGAGTTTTAAAGAAGGCATGGATATGAGCAATATGTCACATTTATTCACATAGAGCAAGTAGGAGATTGTTAGGATTGGTGCCCTATGGAATAAATACTTTAGTTATATTTATGATATTTTTGGTAAAATAAATAATAATGCAAATGTTACTATATTAATAATAATCCTCATATTACTATGATATTAATGATTGTATATTAGCAAACATATAATCTGTGACTAATATAACCAAAAACTTGAAATTGGGCATATATATGGAGTTTATACACAGAAAGATACGCTTCAAAGATTAATAGTCTAAATTATGTAATCTACAGTCTATGTATAAAGTTGGGCACATTGTACGTGATAAGGCTATTGATGAGACTATAAAAGTGTATATTTGTTAAAGATAAAATCATTTCTTTATGCTCTTATTTCTCATTAAATCCTCTAATTAATAGCATTTTTATGTTAATAAGTATTTTTGTGTCTTAGTGTGTAAATATGTTTAAAAATATGTTTTTAGTGTGTTTTTATGTTTAATAACATTTTTGATAATTTTTAGAGTTGTTTCGATTTGTTAACCGCGAGTTTAATCTGTAAATAGTCAAAACCGTAAAAATAATAAGCAGTTATTTTATTTTGAATCTTAATGTGTTTGATAGTGTATTTTAAGTTTGTAAATATGTTTTATTATATTAATTTCTAAAAATATTTCTAAGTCTTAAAAATCACATATGTATCAAACTAAAAAAGAGATTGAAAATTTTAGAAGTTTGTAATTATTTTTGTGTGTTTTAATGTAAAATAAATATTTTTAATAATTTTTGTAAACATTTTGGTTATAAAAAAATTAATTTAAATGTGTTTGTGAATTTTATATTTAAAATCTGAAGAAAAAAAAGGGCACAAAACGGCACCAAAAGAGGCAAAATCGAACATCAAATGCATTAAAAAGCCAAAAGAATTGCTAGTAAGGTACACGTGTCATAGCATGATTGGCACATGTATTACACGCACCGACAATCTGTAAGCTACGTCAAAGAGAATCTCGGGCTTGTTGGATCTCATGCGGTCGTGTGCACGATTAACCATCATGCTAGCCATTAGATCTGCATTCAAAAACTGATCCAATGGTACAACATTGTGCTCCCACCTGGTCCCACTGGTCCCCACCTGGATCCAATTCTACTCGCGCTCTTCGTCCATTGGATCGTTGTTTCAACGCTCTAGATTGCGTTGGACCCGTGCCTCTAGTGCTGCATCACGCCTGATTTCAAGCCAAGATTTGCATAATGATGAAAGCTGAATCGCATGGAAAACAAAGGGAGAAACAAATCATTTCGATTCATTTTTTTCAACAAAACTACAGTAAAAAAATAATAAAATAATATAAATAAATAATAAATAAAATATTAATAAAAATAATAATAATAAAAAAATATGAATAGTGTAAATTTTTGCACTATAAGTACGGGGTTCTCCCCCCTTGATCCACATCCCTCGACGGCCTTCGGGCCTTTTCTCTCCATTCTTTTCTTTTCTTGTTTCCCTCACTGCTGAGTTAGACTTATCAGTTCCCTTTAAAAATAATAAAATAATGCCTAAATATGCCTAAATTAGTATAGAGAGTCTGGTAAAACAGAGAAATGATCTTGCATTATAGTATTTTGGTATGGATTTTATCTTTATATCTACTTTGTAAAGCTTATATTTTTGTGGAATAAATATATTTTTATGTTTTCAATAATTATTATTAATGTTGCTATGTTGCTCAATTCTAACACATATTCAATCATGCTTTCTTTATGTAATTTAACAATGTTGCATAATTAATATTAATAATACTGAAGTCATAATTGTTTATTAAGTTGAGTTTCTGTTGCATTATAGACATGGACTGACATAGTAAATGCATGGTAATTCTTGATTTATTGTCGACAGAAGATGGCATAGTGTATTTTTAAAACATTTAATAAGGCGAGGTACAACCAAAATTAACACAATAATTTATTCCACAAAAATATATTAATTTTGATTTGTTATTATCTTTTCTATCATAAAATTATGATAATTACAATTGTAGTGACAGCGGTTATAATTTTCATAATTAGTGCATCTAATCATTATTGAGAGATGATTATTTTGCTGCTTTTATAAAAAGACCCTTACTGCATTATGGCTTGCTATATTGCTGCTCTTGGTTGACTTATAAGTAGTAAAAGTGCATGCAATTAACAAGAAAAGATATAATAAATCAAGTGCTTTGGATAATTTAATTAGAGCTAAAATTTCATACCGGTTACGAAACATACAAAGATTCTCAAAGCTTTACCGTTTTAATTTTATGTTTTAAATTTTGATTAAAAAATTGCTTGCCTTTTTGAATGTTTATATTTATCAAAATTTTTTACCTCCCTGTGGATACGACAACCTTTCTATACTACAATTGTTTGTTTTTTAAGATAAAACATTTTTGGGCATTACCTAAATGTTTCTTCTTAAACGGCGAACATTTGTAGTATAAAAAGGTTGTCGTATTTATAGGGAGGTGAAAAATTTGTAATTCGGGAGATTGTTCAAAATAAGAGTTCAAAAAGACAAGCGGTTTTTCAAAACAAAGTCTAAAATATTTTTGTGCTTTTTTTAATTCAAAATTTAAGACATAAAATTAAAGCAGTGAAGCTTTGAGAATCGATTGTATGTTTCATAACTGGCATAGAATTTTAGCTCTAATTAAATTATCCAAAGCATTTCATTTATTATATCTTTTCTCGTTAATTGCATGCACTTTCATTATTTGTATAAGACAGACAACCAAGAGCGACAATATAGCAAGCCATAATACAGTAAAGGTCTTCCTATAAAAAGTAGCAAAATAATTATCTCTCACTAATGATTAGGTGCACTAATTATAAAAATTATAACCGCTGTCACTACAATTATAATTAATATAATTTTAAGATAGAAAAGATAATAACAAATCAAAATTATTATATTTTAATAGAATAAATTATTACGTTAATTCCGGTAGCACCTTGTTTTATTAAATGGTTTAAGAATACACTACGTCATCCTCTGTCGACAATAAATCAAGAATTTTTAAGCATTTATTGTGCCAGTCTATGTCTATAATGCAACAGAAACTTAACTTAATAAACGAGCATGACTTCAGTATCATTAATATTAATTATGCAACACAATTAAATTACATAAAGGAAGCATGACTAAATTTATGCAAGAATTTGACAGCATAATAATATTAACAATAATTATAAAAGACTTGAAACATATAATTTATTCCACAAAAATATAAGCATTACAAAGTAGATATAGAGTCAAAATCTATACCAGAGTATTATGTATGTAAAATCTTATGTCTGTCTCACCATACTCTTTATACTAATTAAAATATTATTTTATTATTTTTATTTAAGAAGGTACCATTGTGTCTAACTCAATAGAAAGAAGACAAAGGAAACAATGGGAGGAGAAGAGGGCCAAAGGCCAGTAGGTGTGAAGAACTGGGGAGAGGCCCCAGCATTTATACTGATAAAAAGTTTACTGTTTATTAATTTTTTATAATAATTACTGTTGAAATGTTGACAAAATTAGGATCATAATGATCCGATTTTCCTTCTCTTTTTCTTCGCGTTGGGCCTTCCGTCAATGTGGGAGAATCTCGCTGTGATTCTCTTTGACGCGATAGCTAGCCCAATAAAAACATACGCAATCCTTACCAATGAAACGATGATTAGACGGTCAGGAATCTTAAAGGAAAATGGGCCCGTGAGACTACAAAGGAAAACCGTCGATGGAGTCTAAGTATTCACATCCCATGGCTAGGAAGACGAGAACCTGTGAACATGGTCGAAGCAGATTGGATAGTTTTGAATACACGGGGCCAACCCGACAAGTGTCAGCCTGACGTGCGCTGAGCGACTGATGGGTGGTATGACAGCAAGTGACGCACGTAGAAGACGGATGGCTCAGATCTCTTTGTCGGCACATCGGACGCTCCATATTCTACCACGTGTCGCACATTTTTGAATTTTGATTTTTTTAATTGTTTCCTGATCATTTGTTGTCCCATTTTGCCCGTTTTGGTGCCGTTTTGTTCCTTTTTTCTTCCAGATTTTAAATCTAAAATTAATAAACAGACTAACATTAATTATTTTACAAACATAATATTTACAATAATTATTAAAAATATTTATTTTATAACAAAACATACAAAAATAATTACAAACTTCTAAAATTTTCAATCTCTTTCGGTTTCACACAAACATAATCTTTAAGACTTGGAAATATTTTTAAAATTACTACAAATATTAAAGAATATATTTACAAACTAAAAACACTATCAAACACATTCAAACTCAAAATAAAATCACATAATATTATTTTTATGGTTTTAACTATTTACAAGCTAAACACATATTTAACATACCGAAACGACTCTAAAAATTACCGAAAGTATTATTAAATATAAAAATATTAAAAACACATTTTTAAATACATTTTCACACTAAGACACAAAAATACTTATTAACACAAAAATTGTATTAATTAAAGAATTTAATGAGAAATAAAAGTATAAATAAATGATTTAAACCTTATAAAATGTGCACTTAAAAGTATATGTCCGATATAACATCAAGTATAAGGTTGTTCAAGTAATAAAACTCGATGAGTTCGAGGTCGATCTCATAGGGAAAAGATCTTGCAAAGGTCCAATATATCAGTTCTATTATGTTTAGCTAAAGATTTCGAGAATAAAAGTTATTTTGATTTTCAATATTTACACTTTTTTTACTTTTTTTCATTTTTATATTTTTTTTGTGATTTTTGAAATTTTAACAACAAGAAATGTGACTTAAATTTGAATGGTAAATGTAACTTAAATAAGTGAAATTTAACTTAGGAGATAGAACTTTAACAATAATTGCAATTAATTTTAAAGGTAATAATAATTTTAACAAACACTGAGAATTAAATGTTTAATTCTTGCAATTAATTTAAATAAAGTTTAGTTTTTCTAAACTTATTTATTAAAATGGTTTAAGTATACAATATGCTAACCTTTGTCTACAATGAATTAAGAGTTACCAAGCATTTACTATGCCAATTCATGTCTATAGTGCATAAAAAACTCATTTTTAACAAATATGTTTGTTTTCAAATTAACTTACTAAAATTATCGACAAAATTTACCGGTAAGTATTTATCATGCCATTTTATGTCTACGAATAATTAAAGTGTTCCTAAGCATTATTCATGCCATGCAATGTCTATGATAAATCAAAACTTGATTTTGCAGGAATTTTAGTTAACATGAAAATTATAAGTTTTTTAAAAATAATTTTGACATTATAACAACTTAAAAAACTTAAAAAAACTACAAATATTTACCTTAATTTTGCCGGAATAACCCCATTTCTCCCCAACAAAGTGGAATTTAGAAAGATATGATAAAAGCAAAAACACACATATTTTTATTAAGTATAACTATTTACAACATAAAAAATAGAATTATTTTACAAAAATATAAAACTAAAATTTAGAAGAAAACTAACCTGAGAAGAAAGAAGAAGGAAATTTTCTCCAAACTATGGAGAATGGTATGAATTACATGAAGGGAGGGGGTATTTATAGTAGAAAAAAAAACTACTATTTACAAGATTTTTACATTTTTTATTTATTTTTTAATTATTTTTGTAATTTTATTTAGATATTTTTAAGTGGAAAATGAATAGGATGCAAATTAAAGGATGGAGAATTTTTTTGAAATAATTTATAATTAACAACTCCATTTGTGTTTTAACCAAATCTAATTTTATTAATTTTTTTCCTTTTTTTTCTTTTTTTCCTTCTCGGATTAATCTGGATGAAGCTTAAATATTTGGATAATCTAGTCCGACAAGACACAAAGACGAACATGCAACAAACCTTCAAATTACTGACTGTAGACCTAATGCGCGGCGTGAATCAAGTCATCTGAGAGAAGAACACTCATGACTTTTGACTGATTTGTAACCGCAAGATCAGTCAAAAGAAGGAGATCGGACGGGTGGAATGACGCGCATTTGAGATGCCATAACAGTGAATTTTGCATGCTAAACTAGGATGCGTGGACGGTCTAGATGATTTGGGCTGTGTGATCTGACAATAAAAAGGCAACCACGTGGCATGTTCTTTCATTTTTGAATTTCTTTCAATTTTTTGTACATTTGAGGTCCTTTTTGCCCCTTTTTGAGCCATTTTTCTCCTTTTTTTCTTCTAGATTTCAAATCTAAAATTAAATAAACAAACAAACATTAATTATTTTACAAACATAATTTTCACAATAATTAAAAATATTTATTTTACAATAAAACACATAAAAATTACCAAAAATACATAAACTTTTAAAATTAACAAACCTTAACAGATATGTTATTTAAGACTCAGGATTATTTTTAAAAATTACTAGAGACATAATAGAACATATTTACAGACTCGAAACTTATTTACGAACATTTTAAGACTCAAAGTAAAATAACCACACATTAATTTTACAGTTTTAATTATTTACAGACTAAACACATATTTAATACACCAAAACGACTCTAAAAATTATTAAAAATATTATTAAACATAAAACACATTGAAAATACATTTTTAAACACATTTTTACACTAAGACAATTAGAGGATTTAATGAGAAATAAAAGTATAAATAAATGATTTTAGCCTTAGAAAATATATACTTTTACAATTTCATCGTTATAATGAGAATCTATGTCTAATTGAGGAGGCGGCTTATCTTGGTCATCGAAACGGATTGACTCCTTGGCAGACATATTGGTATGGTATACCTAATGGTGGTCACACACTGGACACCTAAAGTTGAAATGATTTAATAATAATTCTATTTAACTTAAATCAATTCACTTTAATAATCATTTATATGTCATCTTAATCTTGAAGTAGATTCATTACTTCATATTTAAAGCTTGTATCTTTTGATATGCCAAAGGCAGGACTTCCGATTAACAAAGGTTCTATTATCGATATGTTAAAGATGCAAACTATATTCAATAAGAGCATAATCCACGGGATAGAATTTATAGCTTTCTAACAAAGAGTTAATGTTATCCTTTCAAAAATATTATTTTGGTAATGAAAATATAACAAGGCCTCGGTCATTTGGATACATATAGTAACGAGATGATATTCCTTTTGTATGTGTTATAAAAAGAATGAAATTTTTGATGGTGAATAATGAAACTTTGAGATAAAATAATCGAAAGATAAAACGAAACTAAGTCTTTTATATGATTACGGATAACCTACGAGGATACACATAATATGAGAAGTCATGTACAAGACTTATATTTCAAGAGTCTCGTAATATGGTATATTATCAAGAGTGCAACTTCAGGTCTATAGTGGAGTGACACTAAAGTTAATAATTAATCGACGATTAATTTATCTATTATTATTTGAGCTTGATAATAAACATCCATTGGGTTCTAAAGCTAGCTCACGAATTCCTTTATGATAGATCAGGCAAGTTCAGAAACCACAAGTAAGACAGAAGTATACTTAAGTTAGGTCTGATAAGATGAATGGGCTATAGTCAGGTTAGATTGCTAGTGGGCTCATGCCCACTAGGGAATGGCACCTATCTCTGTATTTTTGGGAAATAAGAAATTCTTGAAAATAATTATTCAAATTAGTAGTTAAGATTTTGGATAATTAATTATTTAAAATTTGCATTTGGATAATTAATTTAAATCCTAGTTGAATTTGAATTATGGATAAATGATAATTATTCACAATTATTTATATTAGATAATTATCTTGGATAATAGAATTCTAATTTAAATTGAATTATTTGAATTGGACTTATCCTGAATGATGTAGATAATCATAAATCCCTATGTAGGAATTGGTTGAATTTTTAGAGATAAAATTCCTATGGGTGGCACAAAGAGAAAATTAATCTCTTAATCTTGATAGACTTCTAACTCTTCCTACTACTTCTATAAATGGAGACCTTTTGTCTTCATTTTTTGATAGACTACCTAAGGCCAAATTAGAGAGGAGTCCTTGGATTACTCATATTTAGTAATCCTAGTTCTTAAGCACTTGAGTGGTTGGAAGGAGTATAATTGTGGTGGAGTTTTGCTCAGTTATGCCCACACACATAATGTATTAGAAAAATAATACACAACGAAATTTTTAAAAATTTTTAAATCAGAGTATTTTTCAAAACATAAGTTTGACTCGCTAGATACATAAATTAACCAGAGTTTACTAACCTTGTAGATACCGAAAACCTTCCTCAATTAGTGAAGAGAAGTAACATTCCAGAAGGACCTCAACCTACTGGCCTTCTTTGCTATTCTCTATTCACGATCAGAGTGAGTGTGGGCTCACTTGCACAGGTCTTCAACTAGGCAACGCTCTTTCCAACCAATTGAGAGAACCCAAAGCTAGTGTTCGTGATTTGTGAACAAGAGCTCCCAGGAAGTTTTTAGAATCACACCAGCAAAGTTTCACTCTTAATCACTTAATTGATTTAAATAATAAAGTGACTCACTTTCTTTTTATAGAGGTTAGTCCCAAGAGTCGGTCCTTATCAGATAATGCCTTAAAATTTGAATCAAAATCAAATTTGGATCGATATATGATGAAATCAACATGAAAACGCATGATCCTTTTACCGTGCGGTCGGCATGCCGATCTGTCTAACTGGCATGCCGAACTTGCGATAAAAATCTCAACGAATCTTTTATTCTCCACCCGAGATTTTATAGGACAAAGTCTCAGTTTTAATTCAAATAACCCAACAGAGAAGTCATCTAATTAAAACAACTTTATCTAGATAACCTCTAGGAAAATAAATGAATTCCTAAAAATTCAACAAGTTTATCTTAAAATAATTCAAAATTAATCCAACCGATAAACAGACATGAATTATCTGATCCCGATAATTCAATAGTTTATCTTGAATTAATTTTATCACAAAATTAATTCAATTGATAAACAAACATGAATTATCTGATTTTACCGAATTTTAGCCAATCTGATAAATCTGACATAATTCACCAATTATTAGAAAAGCACGCCGTATTGTTATAGGATTTTTGTAAGCTAGTAAAGGGGACCTGATAGACCTATATAGTTCAAGTTCCAAGTAATTATGAAACATCCAATATCCTTGCTATACAATTCATAATCATCAACTCCAACACTACTCCACTAAAAGCTTAGAGCTGCACTCTTGAACTATATAGAATTACGAAGCCCGTATAGCTAAGTCTCCATAACATATCATAAAGTATCGTATCACCATAGGATTATCCATAATTAGCTTAAGGACAAGTTCTGTTTTACCTTTTCGATTATTTTTATCATACGTTCTATTATCTCACCATCGAAAAACTTACCATCCAAAGACAATATACCATTCGGTTACACCTATGTATCCAAATGGTTGAGCGCTCTAATTTTTCAATTACAGGATAACACATATAAGAGGATATCACTACTCCTAAAGACGAGTTATAGATTCCATATCTATGAATAACATGTCTACGCTATCAAGAGTTATGCCTCCAACGTACCGGCATGTGTACCACTATTAAAATATGGGTGTAATCCTTTGGTACATCAAAAGCACAAGTCAAGACAACGGGCCCACTATTCATCTTAGGATTAAGATACAACACAAATGATTGTCTAAAGTGAATCATTTTGCTGAGACAGAATTACTAATCCAAATCAATTCATTTTATGTCCCGATCTAACACATTGTCACCTATGACAATCTGCCAATGTTTCTATTCGCAGAGTCCACCTCTGATGGTCAAGACAAACCATCTCCCAATAGGGATATAGACAACATAACAATCTTTACATAAATAAAGCGTCCAACTTTATTCCCTAGATTGCGGTTCTTATGATTTAGATCATCACCTTAAGAATTGTGTCTTTCATATAATCTGTCCATCATATGCCCAATTCTTAAAGGTTTATATCGACACTCTCAGACTTTTATTTGCTTAATATACATTCAACAAATATGAATGTAAAGAGGACAAAATTTGGCATATAAATAATAAATAAATTCTTTATTAATAAAAATGTCTCCCAAAACATATTACATTTTTACTTCTTAAGGCAAACGCATCTAACAATTTCCCATTTGCATTAAGTGAGTAAATATGACAAATTTCGCATCCCCATAGCTTCCACATGCCTCTCGAAGACTCTCCTAGTAAGTGTCTTCATAAATGGATCAGCTAAATTGTCCTCTGACGTGATTTTACACACCATGATGTGCCCGCCCTCGATGAAGTACTTTATCACATGATGCTTTTGATCAATATGCTTACTCTTCTTATGAAATCTTGGTTCCTTAGCGTTAGTTACCATAGCACTGTTATCATAGTATAGCGATACCGCCTTATCCATACCAGGAACAACCTCAAGATTCCTGAGGAACTTACAGAGCCACACTGCTTCTTTTGAAGCATTACTAGCTGCCACATACTCGGCCTCTATCGTTGAATCCTAAGTACAATCTTGCTTCACACTTCTCCAATTGATGGCACCACTGCCCAGAGTAAACAAAAACCTGAAGTCGATCTCCTAGAATCTAGACAGGATTGAAAATATGAATCAGTATAACCTAAAGTCCTCACCTGAATATACAAGCATATACCCTCGAGTCCTTCTTAGGTACTTGAAAATATGCTTTACTGTAAGTCAGTGGTTCAGCCTCGGATTCGCCTGAAATCGACTTACAATCTCAACTGCATAACAAATATCCAGTCGTGTACAAAGCATGGCATAAATGAAACCACCCACTGCCAAAGCATAAGACACCTTCTTCATGTATTCTCTTTCTTCATCAAATTTTAGAGAGTCTTTCTTAGAAAGAGTAATCTAGACCTAGATGGTTGTCCACCTTTCTTGGAATCCTACATTGCAAACCTCTTGAGAATCTTATCTATGTAGTCGGCCTAAGACAAAGCTATCACTTTGTTCCTCCTATCTCAAAAGATTTGGATACCGAGAACAAAATTAGCCTCACCCAAGTCCTTCATGTCAAACTGCTTAATCAACCATAATTTGATCGATGACAACACCTTAACGTTATTGCCAATTAGAAGAATGTCATCTACATAGAGCAGTAGAAAAACCACCTTTCCATCCTTAATGTGTTTATACACACATGGTTTATTCACATTTTGTGAGAACCTATAAGTCTTGATCATTTGATCAAACCTTATGTTCTAGGAACAGGAAAACTGCTTAAGTCCATAAATTGACTTTAGTAGCTTTCAAACCTTGCCCTCCTGACCCTTGAACTTGAACTCGTCTGGTTGTTCCATATAAATAGACTCATCAAGATAGCCATTTAAAAAAGCCATCTTGACATCTATCTACCAAATCCTATAGTCAAGAGTGGCAGCTATGGACAAGAGAATCCAGATGGACTTAAGCATGGCTACAGGCGAAAAGGTTTCCTCATAATCAATTCCTTCCTTTTGCATATAACCCTTAGTTACCAGTCTAGCCTTAAAGGTTTCGACCTTTCCATCTACTCATCTTTTCCTCTTGTAGATCCACTTACACCCTATGGGTCTTACCCCTTCGGGAAGATCTACAAGCTCCTAGAACTGATTAGTCTCCATAGACTTCATCTCTGTGTTCATGCCTCTATCTAGAGTTTCGAATCAACATCCTCCATAGCCTCTGTATAAGTATAAGGATCCTTGTCATGTTCATCTGGTTTAGCCAAGAAGGCCTCACCATTGAACATATACCTTTCGGGTTGACACCTGATCCTCCCACTACGCCGAAGCCCCTTATGTTGTTGTTTGGGTTCGTTTGGTTTTTCTACACTGATCGAAACAGTTTCATTCGGAGCCTCCGGAGTGATTGGATCACTTCTTAACTCTTCAAGCACCACTTTGTTTCGAGGCTTAAAGTCGTCCATATAACTCTCCTTAAGGAAAGTTGCATTAGTTGAAACTACGACTTTATTTTTCTTTGGGTTATAGAAATAACCCCCTTTAGTCCCTTTACCCCTTTAGTCCCTTTTGGATATCCTACAAACACGCAAACTTTCAAACGTACTTCCAACCTATTTGTATCCTTAAACAGGACATAAGCCGGACATCCCCATATGCGAATATAGTTTAAGGATGTCTTTTTACCCATCCATAACTCGTGAGGAGTTTTAAGGACTGATTTTGAAGGCACATTATTCAAAAGATAACATGCAGTTTGTAGTGCATATCCCCAAAAGGATAAAGGCAATGATGAATAACTCATCATAGACCTAACCATGTCCAATAAAGTCCTATTTCTACTCTATGCCACACCATTCTGCTATGGAGTGCCTAGCATAGTCAAACGGGATAAAATTCCATTCTCTAATATGTGTCATAAGAACTTATCAGAAAGGTACTCACCACCTCAATCGGATTGAAGTGCATTTATGGGTCTACCCAATTGCTCTTCCACTTTTGCCTGAAACTCCCTAAACTTGTCATAAGTTTCGCTCTTGTGGTGCATTAGGTACACATACCTATACCTTGAGTAATCGTCGATAAAAGTGACAAAATACTTATACCCTCCTCGTGCCCGGATGATCATCGGTTCATAAACATCACTATGCACAAGTTCTATAACCCCTTTGGCGCTATTGCCCTTAGACCCGAATGGTCATTTGGTCATTTTACCCTCCAAACAAGATTCACATTGAGGTATAGATTACACCTTTAAGTGACTTAAAGGTCCATCCCTTACCAACCTTTAAATCCTATTCAGACTAATATGACCAAGGCGTAAATGCCAAAGATAAGTCTCATTAGAGTGAGAAGTTTTAAGTCTTTTAGAGTTATTATCATTCATCTCAGCATTAAGCAGTAAGTCCATCTTAGCTTTGATAAAATATAGATTATTTTGCATCCATCCAGAATATATAAAAGATTTATTTTTACGAATCACCACTTTATTATTAAAAGAAACCAAATAGGAGTCTTTAAGTAAGCAAGCTATCGAAATTAAATTCCTCTTAAATTTAGGTACATAAAAACAATCTTGCAAAATTAGATTCCTATAATTATCAAATAAAGATAGACGTCTCCTACTGCTTCTGCTAAGACTAAGGATCCATCCCCTATCCGAAGCGTGAAGCCTTCATGAAGTAGACTTCTCGTTTCTTTGAAAGCATGTAGAGAAACACAAACATGATTAGTTGCACTAGAATCTATGACCCAGATGTCACTAGATTCCTCAACCAAACAAGTTTTTAGATACAAAAAATCACATCTACCCCCTTTGGAAAGGAAGTCCTTGTAATGCTTTTTTATGTGCCTGACCTTCCTGCAAAAGAAGCACTTAAGCTTCTTTGGGTTCTTCTTCTTCTTGCTCTTGTTGTTAGCAGGAATAGAAGACTTCCCATTTTTGGCCTGTTATTTCTTTCCATTCCTAGAGTTGGGATTGGAACCAGAAGCAACCGCCAAATTAGCCTTTCTACCGGCAGGAGACTCCCTAATCAGTAGTTCGAACTCCTGTAACTATTTCATCAACTCTGTTAAGGTCATATCTCATCTATTGCTCAAATTAAAAGTAGCTTTAAATGGAATAAATTCCTTTGATAGATCTCAAAGACTATAGTTATTTGAGTTTCAGCATCGATGTTGGCTCCATTGGTTTGAGCCTCAGCGAGGTAACCCATGACCAACATCATGTGCTTCTTTACAGATGTCCCTAGTCTCTGCTTATAGTTCAAGAGTTTTTGAATCACCCTTTGCCACCTAGTTAAGGCCTAGACTCCAAACATGTTTTCCAGATTATCTAAGATCTGCTTAACAGTCTCATAATCCTCATGTTGAGCCTACAACACGTTGTTCATGCTGGCCATAACATAACAGTGGGCCTGATTGTTTGCATCTTTCCAATAATCACATGCTTGGAATTGATCATTGGTGGAATCTCTTGTAGGCTCGGGAGGACAAGTGGTTGTCAGTATAAATTTCAGTTTCTCAAAGGAGATGACGATATCCAGGTTTTGTTTCCAATCATTATAATTCTCTTCGATTAATTGGTTTTTGTCAAGTATCGAAGATAAAGCATTTTTAGACATTTTTAATCTATAATAAAGAATCATATACCAAACATAAGCAAACATAGCATAATAATTTAGTAAGATAACACAATCATGTAAAAACATACAAATGTGCTTATCTATCAAAACCTTAAAAATATCACAACCTTACAACGATAATTCCCAACTCAGAATTCAACAAGCTCCTAGGAGAGTTATGTCAAATTCAATCAGAAACACAGATCCCCTCCTAATTAATATATGCTGTCCAAGACTCAAATGATCCAGCATATATTAATAATCGTTTATTTGGCCATTAATTTTATTAACAGAGCTCCTAGAGAAGGTTAATAATAAAATTAACATGAGTGTATAACCATCATTTCAATATTTTATCCATGACTTATAATCACCGCCTAGGGGTGTGCAACCATAAATTATGCTAAAATACCTTATCCTCTCGGAGATCCAATCTAGTACATGATAGAAATCTCTTTTTAGGGGTCGGGACCACCATGTTCTTCCTATGGACCAATGATGGAGGCCTTAGGTCCTCTCTTTGAAAACCTTCTCCTACTCAATCCTTTGAAATCAAGGTTTTATTTTAAAGGCACACATGAACAATTTTAATATGAGTGGCACTCATATTCTATATGACATGTTATCAATATACATGGCAAATCATATTATAATACAGACAAGCAAAGCAATCAAGTAAAGCTACAAGCAAATAATTATAAATAACAGTAATATTATGGTTCCACCCTAGAGAATAGAAAACAAAAATTACAAGAGAAAAATCAAAACATTTTATCGATTCTTTATCCTTGAATCCTCAAGTTGTATCCTTCTTCATGTAATGCCCATCTTTAAGTCTTCAATCCTATATGAATCGAATATTCTAAATTTTCAATCATATTCAAATTTAATGTTTTTCAGAATTGTCTCAAAAGTAAAATTAAAACTGCATCGTAAACTACACCTTTACTGAAAAAAATTTCAGCTCTCTACCAGCAAGCCGATCTGGGTAATTGGTCTACCAATCATGACCCTCTGGCCTATAGATCTTCACAAATCGGCCTGTCGATTCATGATAGATCGGCCTGTTGAACTAGAAGTTTGGTCTGCCACCAGCGCCACCTGATTTCTACCCCGTTGACAGCCTACCTAACATCACATTTGACCTACAGATCCTGCGACCATCAGCCTGCCAAACTAAAGGGTTCGGCATACTGACCGTGCAGAAATTACTCCTTTCTAGAAAATACAATTTTAATGTAATTTATCAATTTTATTTTTAACAATTCAAAAACATAAAATTAGATATTTAGGAAATACCTAGGAGCACCATAATTCATCTTCTAGATCCGCCTTCTCCGAATGATTATTTAATTACAAAATTCTTACAAATTTAAAATTAAATAATGATTCCTAGATGGAGAT
Organism: Artocarpus hirsutus; assembly: GCA_946598075.1. NCBI lineage: Eukaryota > Viridiplantae > Streptophyta > Magnoliopsida > Rosales > Moraceae > Artocarpus > Artocarpus hirsutus. Next base: position 13,234 of record CAMOHE010046657.1, on the reverse strand, counting down.
GATAGTCCGCCATCTAATTACATAAAAAACCTAGATACATATTCTAACCTCTAAAGAACCATAACTGATATAAATTAATTAATTAATTAATAATTAAATAATAATTTAATCAACCATAATTAATTGATAAACATTCACCACATAATCTATGACAACATATAAAATTATATAAAAACCTAGAGTGCCAACTCTCTATAAAATTAAATTCAAGCATAAGACAGATTAAGATCATATAATTCACACATATAGTATGATCACAAACTTGTAAGTTTATGTGAAAACCACGGCTCTAATACGAATTGTTAGAAAAATAATACGCAGTAGAATTTTTAAAAATTTTTATATCAGAGTATTTTTCAAAACATAAGTTTGACACGCTATATGCATAAATTAACTAGATCTTAGTAATCTTGTAAATGCTGAAAAGCTTCCTTAATCAGTAAAGAGAAGTAACATTCCAAAAGGACCTTAACCAACTGGCATTCTTTGCTATTCTCTATCCACGATCGGAGTGAATGTGGGCTCACAGGTACAACTCTTCCACCAGATTACTCTCCTTCCAACCAATTGAAAGAACCCAAAGCTAGTGTTCGTGATTTGTGAACAAGAGCTCTCAGGGAGTTTTCAAAATCTTACTAATAGAGTTTCACTCTTAATCTCTCAATTGATCTAAATAATAATGAGACTCACTCCCTTTTTATAGAGGTTGGTCCCAAGAGTCAGTCCTTATCAGATAATGCCTCAAAATTTGAGTCGGAATCAAATTCGGATCAATATCTGATGAAATCCGTGTGAAAACATGTGATTTTTTGATCACATAGTCCGATCTGTCTAATCGGCATGGTGAACTTTCCCCATCGACAGATCGAACCTGAGGATTGGCATGTTGAACCTGCGATAAAAATCCTAACAAATCTTTTATTCTCCACCTGAGATTTTATAGGATAAAGTCTCAGTTTTAATTCAAATAACCTAACAGAGAAGTTATCTAATTAAAACAACTTTATCTAGATAACCTCTAGGAAAATAAATGAATTCCTAATAATTCAAAAAGTTTATCTTGAATTAATTTAAAATTAATCCAACCAATAAATAGATATGAATTATCTGATCCTGATAATTCAACAACTTTATCTTGAATTAATTTTATTACAAAATTAATTCAATTGATAAACAAACATGAATTATCTAATTTTACCAAATTTCAGCCAATCTGATAAATTTGACATAAGTCACCAATTATTAAAAAAGTACGCCGTATCCTTACAGGATTTTTGTGAGCTAACAAAGGGGACCTGATGGACCTAATAGTTCAAGCTCCCGATAATTATGAAACCCAATATCCTAGATATATATTTCATAATCATCATCTCCAACGCTACTCCACTAAAAGCTTAGAGCTGCACTCTCAAAGTATATAGAATTACGAAGTACGTATAGTTAAGTCTCCATAACATATCATAATGTATTGTATCCCTATAGGATTATCCATAATCGGTTTAAGGACAAGTTCTGTCTTACATTCCCTATTATTTTTATCTTACGTTCTATTATCTCACCATCGAAAAACTTACGGTCTAAAGACAGTATGTCATTTGGTTACACCAATGTATCCAAATGGTTGAGCGCTCCAATTTTTCAATTATAGGATAACACATATAATAGAATATCACTACTCCTAAAGAGGAGCTATGGATTCCATATCTATGAATAACAAGTTTACGCTATCAAGAGTCATGCCTCCAACGTATCAGTATGCGTACCACTATTAAAATATGGGTGTCACCCTTTGGTACATCAAAAAACACAAGTCAAGACAACGAGTTCATTATTCATCTCAAGATTAAGATACAATACAAATAATTGTCTAAAGTGAATCGATTTGCCAAGATAGAATTATTAATCCAAATCAATTCACTTTATGTCTTGATCCAACACATCGTCACCTATGACAATGTGCCAATGTTTCTTCTATTCATGGAGTCCATCTTTGATGGTCAAGACAAACCATCTCCCAATAAGGATATAGACAACATAACAATCTTTCCATGAATAAAGCACCCAACTTTATTTTCTCGATTACAGATCTTATGATTTAGACCGTCACCTTAAGACTCGTGTCTTCTGCATAATCTATCCATCATATGCCTAATTCTTAACGGTTTAGACCGACAGTCTCATACTTTTATTTACTTAACATACATTCAACAAATATAAACATAAAGAGGACAAAATTTGGTATATAAATAATAAATAAATTCTTTATTGATAAAAACATCTCTAAAAACGTATTACATTTTACTCTTTAAGGCATACACGTCTAACACAATGATATGAAGGAAAAGAATAGCATTGAAGATCTAGCGATAAAGATTTGTTCTTGAATAATTGTTCAGTCAGAAATATTATTTCTAGTCTCCAACTAGTATGTTAAATTAGATTTAATTTATTGTTTATAGCATCATAAGTTAGTTTCCTACGTGTTTTATTAAAAATTTTTAAAGTTCCATTGCGTCATCAAACTGATTTTTCAAACTATTTTATTTCTCGTTTTTTAACATGAAATTCAAAAAGTTTTGCAGGACTTTGTGAGCTTTTGAATCTTGACATGAAATTTAGGAGAATTTTCATCAACATCATATTTTGAAACTTACGTTTTACAAATGACACATTTTTAAAACTTAGAGTTAATAACACCAATGCCCCTTAAAACTTTAGGGTCTCCCCTATTTTGCCCCCTAAACTTTGAAAATCACTACATTGCCTATGAACTTTTAAGGATCTTCACTCTGCCTCCTGAACTTTAAAAATAATAACTTTACCATTTGAACTTTTGAAACTCCCTACTTTGCCCTCTAAACTTTCGATTTTATTTCAATTAGACAGAATTAAGCCTATGTGTTTCGCGTATGGGTTACCTGTAAGGGAAAAAAATGAGATTTACATGAAATCATGTCGGCTAAATTATTGAATAGAAAATCAACGGTTTAGAGCGTAAAGTAAGGAGCTTTAAAAGTTCAAGCGGCAAAGTGATGATCTTTAAAGTTTAGGGGATGAATTGAGGATTTTTGAAAGTTCAGGGGGCAAAGTGATAATTTTTAAAGTTCAAGAGGTAAAATAGGAGAAACCTCAAAGTTTAGGGGCCAATAGTGATGATAACCCTAAACCTTATTATGCCTCTAAAAAATATTTGGATACATGATAAAGAGGAAGGGAGAGTTGAAGGAGCATTAGGGTTTTTCTATTTAAATTAGTTGGGAAAAGAAAATTGTTAAAAACACATTAATAATTTTTAAAAAGTAAAATGAGTAGCAAAGTGACACAACTTTTTGAAAAGGAGAAAATTACATGTTACTTAAAGATGTACTTACTTATTTCACATTTAAAAAAGTTGTTGCACAACCATTCTTATTACATATTTAAGTTGTGTCACGTTTAAACATTTATAGATTTATACAAAACAAATTTGAAAATATTGTATTTATTAAAATTTCATTTTTTTTTCAAGTCTGGCATGAACAAACGAATGGTTTAAAAGTGTGACATAACATATAATTTTCTCTTAAATTTATGGCTCACTTGCCAGAAAAGTAAGAAATTACATTTAAAAATAGAGAAGATACCCAAAACATCCACGTGTCTTGCTAAAATCCAGTTTTGCCCCTTTTATTATTAAAATATCCAAAACATCCCTTGTACTTTTAAAACGTACACAAAATACTTCCCAAAGAGATTGAACTTTTTAAAAAACCATAATTATTATTCCTAATTTTTATTAAATATAATTTGAAATATTACTAAAAAAAATACTAAATAAAATCAATCTTAAAAATTTAAAAACTCTCAAAATAATTGAAGTATTTGCTTAATTGAAATATTTATTTTAACATTTAAATTTATCTTTTCTTTACTTTTTAAGTCGAGTCATTATTAAAATAATATTGAATATATATTGAAAAGGATAATCTTGAAATTTCAAAAAATTTATTGTTTCAAAAGGTATTTTGTGTATGATTTTAAAAATATAGGGATGTTTTGAGTATTTTTATAATAAAAAAGATAAAAATGGTATTTTAACAAAACACAAAGATATTTTGGATGCGTTCCCAAAAATAAAATAAAAATAAGAACAATAAGAACGAAATTCTTTTTGTCCAAAGTTGCTCTCTAATGAACCTTGAAATAGACATTCTTTCTTTTGATAAATTGACGTAGACATTCAGCACTAAGAAGCCAACTCCTAAGCAAACGCAACGCAAAGATGGCCAAAAAGCAATAAATCATCCAAATGTTGTAGGCAGCACTCTGGATTTTTACTTACAAAATACTCGTACTCGCGGTTTAGTGCTGCACTAGTAAACTAGATCGATCAATATTAATATGAGATGATTACATAAACGACAGTTTTAAAGGTAGGAACTGCTATTTTTCATAAGTAGTTTTCCCAGCTGAGCTTAATATGCCTTCATCTACCTTGACCATCTTCCTATGTGGTTTAAGAATGAAATGAGTTTAAACAACATGTAGAAACAAATCCCAAATCCCCTTTTACTTAGCGGATTCCGAAAGTGGTAAAGTAAGAACTATAAAAGCAAAATAAACCCACTGAAAGAAACTGTTTGTTTTAGTTGTTGGGTTAACTTTTCAACAATATATTCTACGAGTGTTTCACCCAAAAAAAAGAAAAGAAAATACAACATACCACACAAAATTGCTTCCAATCATAAATTAAGTCCAAAATTTTATGTAACAGTATGTTCTTTGGCCAAAAAGGCCTTTACTAGTTCAGGCCGAGATTTGCAAAAATAAAATATTAAAATCAAAATATTAAACCTAAATGGAGCTTTAGTGCCTATAAGATGACCTAGAAGCAGTTGCAGATATATAACCTAGTTGTAAATCTAGAGTTGCCTTCGTCGTGAAGCGTAGGAGTCAAAATCCTCTTAGCCCAAGTTCAAAACAAATAAATAAACAAATAATATTACTTGCACGTTTGGAATATTACCTCATTCCCAAAATGTCAGATTCATAAAGTTCTATAACTAAGCATGTATCCTTAAGACCTGCACTTCCTTTTCCTCTGTATCCCTCCTGTAGTTTCCCCATTTAGAATATTGTTACTTCCAAAATAATACTAGTAAAAACAAAATGCAATTGGATGCAAGGCTAAATCTCAGAAAAAATGACAGTAATAACTTCTAGAATTATCGAAAATTTTTCTTCAATGTAGAACTAATCACCTAAATTCCAGGGCGCCTGCCACGAATAAGAAACAACAATTTGTGATCACCTTGCTCTCACTCACAGATAGCCTTGGGTTTCCTTAACTTTTCCAAAAGCCCATTAACGAGCTTTTCACTACTTTCATTACTATCCTGGTCTGTAACAAAACAGTATGTCTTCTGAGGCCTATGCTTCCGCCCTTGGCTCTTCAAAGAAGTCTCACGCTTGGCACCAACTACAAATGAATCAGATAACTTGGCTTTTTCTGTTACCAAATCACTTACTCCATCTGCATTCTCTGGCTTGTCCTTGCAATTGTCGCGGCCCTCACTGTACCATTTATCAAGGATTAGAAGTAGAGAGTTAGTTTCCTTCTCAGCACTGCCCTTCCCATGCCCTTCTGCGCCTCTTGCAGGAAATGTTTCTCCTGAATCAGAAAATTCATCTTCCGAAACAGCAGGTTCATAATCAAAGTTGCTCTGGTTCTCCTCCAATTTGGCCACGATCTTCCTTGAGGCTGATCCCGGTTTAACTTTGCGGGGCTTCATGGAGACAACGGGCCCTAGTTCTTCAAACAGTGAGTCAACATCATCACCTCTCTTTGATTCATTGGATAATTCAATAACTGAGGCTACCATATGACTGCTATTTTCTTGCTTACTGGGGACACTAGTTTCCAAGCTCTCAATGTTGGAGGTGTTATTAGAAGGAAGAAGATGACCAGACTCTAGTTTCACGCCAGACATAGCGCCCAGCAGGGACGACAAATTTTCAAAACCAAGCTTCTGTGGACTAAGATGATATCTGTACTTTTCAAGGAAATGTTTTCTGAATGAGCCTATAAAAAATCCTTTCGAATGCTCTTTTAGCATCTCATTTACAAGCATTTGACAGTCAGCCAATATCTCATTCTCAGACTTCATTGGAAGTTTACGCTTGGCGTAAGAAGACTCAACACAAGAAACATTCTCAGATTCTCCTTCTCCATCATGTTTTGGTAATCTCTCTGAATTGGATTGTGATCTGCCTGAAAAAATAGCACTCAATGCATTCGAATGATCTGAAGACGAACTCTTTCTGACCCGAGTGAGTTTGAAAGGGAAAACTTCAAAGGGGCACTCTTCCACCCACTTCTTCTCTGATATTAGTAAATCAACTAAGTGGAGTAGATCGTTTTCCCTTAGAGATTGCAGACATTTGGGTCCTTTTCTTTGAAGATTGTGAGCCATCTGTTCCCTGTAAAAAAGGCATCGACAGCTGGTTCGCTTTAGTCAAAATTTTCACATAACAACTTGCAACTTTATTTAACAACATTGCAATCATGTTTAGAAAGATACTACGAAAACAAAAGTTCAGTCATCAACTTCTGTTATAACTGTTAAAAAAAGGCAAAAAAAAAAAGAGAGAGAGAGAGAGAGAAGAAAGCTGTGAAAATGCAAACTATTTCAAAGGCTTTATGAGTGCTTTCATTTCAAGGCAAAGAAATGATCCATAAGTGTTGGTCTCTTACAAAAATAAATGGATAGTTTTTTCCCTCTTTTGCATCCTTTTATTTGGCTTTAATTCCTTTCATAGGGTAAACCTTCCATGCCCATGCAATGAATCTAACTCTAGCACATGGCAATGGCACCTAGACTTTTGGTAACACAAATCTACGGATATTTGAGCTCTTGTTTCCTTTTCCCTTTACATTGTTTAACTGGTTAAAATAGATGCTTCTATAAACCCAAAGCGCGCGCTCACACACACACAAACCAACCTTAACTGAAGCTGGTTCGTAGTTTTAAAAGGTGGTAAGCCAAATTGTATGCTATAAAACAATTCCTCTTAACTCCAAGCATTTAACATTATACGCATCAAGACTTCACAACTTCAGCTGGGCATCATTTTTCTAACTAAAAGAAAATAAATGCAAGTTTTAGACCACAAGACAGTAGAGAACTATAAGCACATAAGAATTCCACAAACAAGTTCAAATATAAAAATCATAGAGGTGGAATAACCTGGTTTTTGATTCAGAGATAAGAAGCAATCCTTCAGGTGTCTCCATAAAGGATTTCATACTATTCCAAAATGAAACTTTTGAGAAAAGCTCATCCTTTCCAGAATCGGTAATGATCATGTTGGGTCTATCGGATGAATAATCACTTTGTTTCTCGAAGTCTGAGGTACTCTTCCAAAATTTACACCAATTTCGGATTCGATCAACAAGCCCTGGACTTCTACTGGTTCCCCTATCCAAGACCGACTCATTAAAGGACAAAGATTGTTCCAAATCAACAAAACCAACAAGTGATTTTGAATCCTTCTCCTCATCCGTTCCCATTGCAGAGCCACCTTTAGAACTAGAAGTAAAGTGTTTAACGGAAGCAGTGTCACTTTTCTTCTCAGAACCGCCAGCATATGTACCATATTTTTCTTGATCTTTGCAACTCTTGTCATCAAAATCACCACTTTTACTTCGAAACCATTTTCTCCACATTTTTCTGAAAAATCCGGCATCATCAGTAGAGTCTTTTTCTGGTGCATTAGGCATTTCGACAATCTTCTCATCTCTAGAAGGAACATGACCATCAGGTTCTGGTAGATTAACAGTTTCGACAACCTTTTCATCTCCCGGAGGCAAAGAACTGTCAACTTCTGGTGCATTAACAGCTTTGATCACATTCCCATCAAGGGGAGAAGGCTGGTGTGCTTTTTCTAAGATGTCCTTCACATTTTGACTTGCAGAAGGGCTTGTTGACATCTTCTCAGGGGATTTTTGAACATAGTTCCTATTATCTGCATCTTCTTTAACACAGTGTTCATTACCATCCTCATCTTCATTGTAACTTTCAGGTCCTGAGGACATACCTTGGTTTCCCTCAAAAGCTTTGGGAAATTTTTGATCGACAGCATGCACGGTGAGTTGGCCATCACCTCCTTGCTTAACTTTAAGAATGTGTTCTTGTGCTAAAAGTAATGGAAGAAACCTTTTATATCCATAATAATCTTTATCGAACTTATGATTATTTGTTAACTTATTGCGCAGCTCACTCATAAGGAGTCCTTTGGGGTGTGATTTCAATATCTGACGAATATCCTTTATAATTGCCCTCGGAACTGGACGAATATGATCATCTGAATCAGAAGATTCCTCTGGCTGCTCAATCTCTGAAAAAGGGTCCAGAAGAGGCACTTTATAATGGCCATACCAAGAGCCATAAGGACCATCTGGTGGTTGGTTAAAGTATTTTCCAGTAAGGTTTTTTCCGCAAAGCAAATCATGCCAATACCACATGATACTTGCAGCACTGGAAAGGGCACCATGAGTATATTCCGGACCTGCCAGCAATATGTTATAGTTGCTCATTCTTAAGCGGTGTAAAATGCAAGCAAAATCCTTGTCACCAGAAATCAAGAAAAGATGCGCTGGTGGAGGATTTTGAGATGCCCAAAACATAAGATTTAAAAGAAGACATCTATCAGCACTGTTCTTTCCACCTGCATTAAAAAACATGTATATGCAGAATAGATTATAGCATCCTTGAAAAGAAAATTTAGAAAAAACAAGTTTGTTTTGATTGAATTCTGTCGATAATTATTTTGGCTTCAACAACCAAATAGAAATACAAGCACAGTGACTTGAAAAATAAGCTTACAAGCTAGAATCAAACTAGAAAATGAAGTTGTTTTCTCCAAATTTTTTATGATAAAAATTAGCTTATAAAATTCTCTAAGAAAAGGAAGCTAGAATTTACAAAATCATGAAACTGTGTTTTCTATTCCTCTCTAGTTGGAGGTTTCAGTTTGAACGTTATAATATGTGGTCCGAAATCAGTTTCATCTTGCGTCAGCCCCAGTCTTGTGAACTTTCCTTTCAGTGATGTCCATTCTCTCCTAATGCTTGACGTGTGGTCAGCGCTAACATGATCTTTATCCCTAAACACCAACTATGAGAATTGCAGTCATCCCAACTACATAAATCATCACACTCAATTGTACTTCCCTGCCATATTATATCAAACTTCAACTCATGTCAACATTTTTGAACGACAATCACAAAGTATGCATCAATATTTACTTAAGCTACTTCATTCAAATCGACAACCTAAATTCTGAGACTTCTACAACATACATACTAAATCACTATCTACTATTCTACTTGAACAAAGATACATCGAGCCAAATTGAAAGTGATATGTAGACTCCATAATAACTTTTGCCCAAAAAAAATTTAACCTCCGTTGAATAAAGTAATACAAAAGCAACTGACACATAATCTAACATTTTGAGCCCCAAAATCACTAGAATTACCCCAAAGTGAAAACCCAAAAAAGGTACTTTGCTATTTTATACCCCGAATTTAGAGCTCTATCTTGAATATCCTCAGCATTGTACTTTGGATATCAAATTCATATCAAATTTTCTAGGAAAAAAAAAAGAATCAAATTTATACCTTTGTTCTGTCAAATACTGATATTGCCCACTAAGACAACGACTTTACTAGTTGTGATGTATAGAACTGAAAAAGATAATAAACAAATTGATAGTAATCTCGAAAATAGTAAATTCATCAATTAAGTAGACAAAACAAGTAATTAATCAAAGAGAATCTATAAATTTGATATGGATTTACAACAAAATGGAAGTCTGTGTCGACAACATGATCACGCAGTCTTCTATTTTTATAAATTTAGAACATAGGGTATATAGTAGTACATAACAAAACCCCCACCCCACAAAAATGAAAAAAAATCACACACACACACACACACATTTTGGATTGATTCCAGACCCATAGAAGTTTTACTCTAGAAACTTCAAAGGCATAATTTTAGTTGTTTCCACAGACAATCAACACAAAATTCACTAAAATGGTGAAAGAAAAAAAAATCTAAACTAACAAACTAAAACATACAATCAATTTCAAATTGTCGAATTGGGATGAAACTGACCGCTAGGAACGTGGTTAAGATTGATTCCCGTGGAAGACAAAGCTTCTTGCTTGGATCTAGAGAGCTGCAACATGTCACCGAAGGCGGTGACCTCGATTGGGCCCTTCATTCCGTTGGCCCTGATCGCGGCCGTAATGGTGTGGGCGATCCTGAAGTAGTTGATTCCCGAGGGCACATTGCAGTTCTCGAAGTCCCACCACACCGAAACCTTGACGTTCCGAGACTCCTCTTCTTGCCGCCTCGAGAACGAATGAGAATGTGAAAACGACGAAGGCGAGGAGGAGGAGGAGGAGGAGGAGGAGAAATGAGACACCTGAAGGAGGAGAAGAAAAAGGGGTGGTCGAGATTGAGGAGAGGCCGAAAGGAAGGAGATTTTGGGAGAGACGTGTCTCATGGCGGAATGAAGGAATGGAGAAATGGGGTTTTGGTGTGGTGATGGGAAATGGGTTTTAAGTTTATGTCACTCCGTTGAAGGGCTTTAGAGGATGGATGTCCGAATTGCAAAAGGGCAAAACAAAGGTTTTAGGGGGAAGGAGTTTCGGCTTAAACCCTAACGCACGTGTGGGGGTCAAGATTGGGCCCGATTATGGGTTTGGGTGCCTACTTGAGATTGGCACAGCGACAACCGGAGAAATAAAATTCCCTGAAAAATTATGTCAAATATGATAGTGTTAATTTTTAATGTATCAAATAATACTCATTTAAAAATATTTAAGTAAATAATATTTTTAAAATTATGTATTTTTTTAAGTACTAAAATTGTCAATCTTACCTCCTTTTTTTTTCTCTCTCTCTTTTTTTTTTTATTTTTGTTTTTTATTATCTTGTTGTTGCTTCATGTTTTTCTTTACATTATTTTATACAAAAATAAATTTTGTTTTAATCTAACATGTTATTTACTAAACAGTATTATATTTTAGTCTATTTATTTTTATTCCAATTAATGATAGCTTAATTCTCTCATTCTTCTTAAATTTTTGAAACTTTTTGAAGTAAAAAGTATGCTTTGAAAATATTTATAGTAAATAGTAAGGCTGGCAATGTGGGTTGTTACAAGATGACACAACTAAAAACCCTCATAGAATTACAGGGTTTGGGTTTTTCATAAATGGGTTTGGGTCAAAAAAGGTTGAACCTATCAAACACAATTAAATAATGTAAAATTATACGATGTGATCTTTTTTTAAGAAATGAATTAAAATTTGTATTTGTTTTACAAATATCCCTTATATGTCTTTTTTTAAATTACATATATTGAGAATCCAAAAATAGCCTTTAAATAGATTTTATCATGTATTTATTTTTATTTTTTAACAAATCTTCTTTTTTTTCTTCTAGTTAAGTCATTAGAAAAAATGATATAAAAATACAGATATACTTAGTTAATTACAATGTAACTTAAAGAACAAAAAAAAAAATCATCCATGTCATTGAATTACTTACAATAGAATTTCAAAAAATATATATATAAGAAGCAATAAAAAATGAATATCATTAACTTAATATTGTTTGTATTATTAATCCATAAATTAGCACACCCTAAATAGGAAGTATCATTATAAAGTCTTAAAAATAAAATGTCATTAAATATCATTGTCATTATATATTATTAACTTAACGATATATCAATTATATAACTTATAAGACACACAAAAAGACTTAATAAATATTATTTTATTAATTTAATTACCTACCACTAAAAAACAAAAATGTCCTTACCACTTGAAGTCTTAAATAATAATGAATGTTATTACGTATTATTAACTTGATGATATATTAATTATATAACCTATAAGACATAGGAAAAGACTTAATAAATACTATATCATTATTTAATTACACATCCTAATTCTAATTTGTTAGTAAAATTGTGATTCCATAAAACAATTCTATCTTTTAGTTGAGGGAGTTTTGAAATCGTTATTTTGGATATTAATTTGAATTTAAACAACAAACAGTCTAATTTTAAGAATTTTTTTAAATATAATGATATCATAATCCGTTTAAAATCTTAAATACATATATTTTAATTATTCTAAAAAAATAAATTAAAACTAATAATATCATTATTTAAGTCTTTAATGTCTTTATACATATGTATTAGGATATATAAAGAATATTCATAAACAATACACATATTTTAACTCTACAAATAAAAAAAAGTTACATGTCTCGTTAACCCTTCAATAATTGGTCATAAAAAGTTGAACCCGCTAATTCAAAATTGACCTTTAATAACCTGTTTATTAAACTGGTCATAAATAGATCAACACAAATAGATCAACACGAATAGGACAGGTTATTAACTCATTTATAACCCAAATATGAAAAATTATATATACATATTTCTATCTATATGTATATATATATATAATTTTAACCGATGCTTCTAGATTGGGTTATTTATTTATTTATTTAGCTGAAAATTCCGAGTCTCATTAGTTTTCACTTTGCACAGAACTAAAGAAGCCGCCCCTATCCTTTACTCGTTTAGGATATTCACTTTTCTCTCTGACTCAGACTAGCGCTTCTCACCCTTTCTCGGGCTCTCTCTTTCTCTCTTCTTCTTCTTCTCTTTTGCTCCTCTTCTTGTTCTTCTTCTTCCCCTTTCTTTCTCATTAGTCGTCTTCTCCTTCTCAGTGTTCAAAATCATTGTGAGGCCATCAAATAAGAAGAGGCCATCGAAAATGTTCGATATGTTCGTCTTCAGCTCAGCTTTGAGGTCGTCGAAGTCGTTCTGTCTTTCCACCATCGCTTTTCACTTAGGTATTTTGCCTACTCCCTCTCTTTTTTATTCTTTTTTATTTTTCAGCTGATTTTGGTTTTTCTATGCATGTCTCTCTCTGGATATATGATTTTGTAAGTTCTTTTCCTTTTTTATGTTCAATTCTTTTTTTTTTTTTGGTTGTGACCTTGAGTTTGGTTTTTTTTCTCGTCTGAATTTTTTTTGGGTTTTTTTTTTGTTCAAGTTTTAAATATTGTATTTGATTTTTGTAATCTGATCATTTGGCTTTGTGACATAGTTCATATCTGATTATTTTTCTTTTATGGCTTTTCAAGTTTTTTTTTTTTTT
>CAMOHE010046656.1:0-10387 GCA_946598075.1 Artocarpus hirsutus | reverse complement strand
CTTGGAAGTACTAGCCAAGTGAGCACTCTCTGTCTTTTCTTGCTTCAGCCTTTCCTCTTCTTGCACACAATGTGAGATGAGCTCATTAAGAGACCAAGTCTCCTTTTGGCAGTTATAGCTCACCTTGAACTGACTGAATTGTGTAGGAAGAGATATAAGAACCAAATGCACTAGCAAGTCCTCAGAAAGGTCAAGCTTAAGTGCTCTCAATTTTGAAGCAATATGAGACATTTTCATGATATACTCCATGATGTTCCCTTTACCTCTGTATCTCATTGAGATGAGGTTTGCCAAAAGTGTACTTGTTTCAGCCTTTTCATTTTTGGCAAATCTCTTCTCAATGTCCTCAAGGAACTCTTTGGCTGTCTTTATCGTTTCCAATATAGTGCCTCTGAATGCTTCTGGAATGGCCTTCTTCATGATCATTATACACATACGATTTGACTTCTCCCACCTTTCCATGTCCCTCTTTGCATCAGAGTAACTTTTGTCTGTAAGAGGTGTGGTCGAGATCCATGACTCCGAGAACTATTAAGAGGTTCTCTTGCCATGATTTGAAGTTGCTACCATTCAGCATAGGAATTGAATTGATGTTAGTAGTAATATTAGAGGCAGAACTAGTAGCTGAAACAGAGAACAAAATAAACAAACCCAAAACAAGCTCACATAAGAATCCATAATAACAATAATAAATCCAAATAAAGGTAACCCCATCTCAAGATATCGGGCACTCCATTAATATTTAGTCTTTGGACAGAAATATTAACTTGTAAGTGATATCTTGGTGTAGTAATCAAACACTGACAATAAAACATGTCAAATAATAAATCTTCCTTTGGGCCAATTTACTATTCACATGTAAAACCGAATAATCATCACGTGTTTATTACCACAGGTGTACATGCAATTCTGTCAAATATTGCATTCCTTTGGGCTGGTCAATATTCACATAAGTTACATGGACACATCCGTTTATATTCCAAAACAAATTAATTGCCACAAGAGAGGCCACTTTGGTGACATGTTGCTTCAATTAATTCATCTCAATATATATATAAAATACCAATATTTGAATTTAGAATTGCACCAAAAATGACCAAAATTAAAAATAAAAAATAAAAATTTTGGTCAAAGTCAACCTGGTTAAAGTCAATAGTCAAAGTCAACTTGACTGGGTCGGAGCTGGACCTGGTCGAGAGGACCTAACCCGGATCCTAAACTAGCCCCCCTTTTATTTTCATCTTTGTGTCATGGGCCTAGGCCCATGACATCCTCCTTTTTTTTTTTTTTTAATTCCAGGTCACCCAGGGGATGAACCCCTGGTGACCATCCGGTCACGGGCCCACCCCGTGTAAGTTTCCCCTTAAACTAGTCACGAGCCCAGCCGGCCCGTGTAATACTTTTTTTTTTTTATTACTGGTAACCCAGGGGTTCAGCCCCTGGGTTATAACCTCTCACGGGCCCAGTTGGGCCCATGTATAAAAAAAAAAAAAAAAGGTCTCAGGTTTGGGCCGAAGCCCAAATCGGCCTAAAAGTGCCCTAGGGGTCTTTCGACCCCTTTGGGAGAGAATCGGCAAGCGGCCGTTTGGCTGCCTCTGCGCCTGCTGCGGCCATCTCTGGTGGATGTTTTCTTGCCGGTGTGGCCAGACGGCCACGCTCAAAGAAGGCCGACGCCAGTGGTGACAGGGTCAGCTGATGACGAAAGTCCTTAAAAGCCTTTTTTTTAAAAAAAAATCTCCCTCACGCGGCAGCCAGAGTTCTGGCTGCCGCTTTCGTTGCTCGGCCGCAGCCAAGGGCCGCAGCACTGTCTTTCCGGCGCAGCCTCACTGTCGCGCTAGGAGTCCTTCGCCGGCGGCGGAAGGGTACCGCCGGCTGCTCCTTTCAACGAACACACACATATATACAGAAGATTATATATATTAAAACTAAAGTCAAATTTATTCATTATATATAACCTTTTCACATATATATATATATATCTATACAACCAAATTTATATATATGTGTATATATTAACACTGAATTCAATGAATAATAATTCAACTATATCTATATACATATTCGTGCGTTTATAGATATTAATGCCGAATACTAAATACCGTATTCCATAAAATTTTAAACCAGAAAAATCTTCAAAAAATTGTTCTCAAATTCAACAATTTTAAGAAAACCATAGATTATTAAATTTGAGAATTTTTATGAGAATCACATCTATAAAAAATTATTGATTCCCAATGATTTAACATGAAGAGGCTCTAGATACCACTTGTTAGAACAGAATTGTGATGAAAACCATCATCACCCAGGATCATTCATGTCAAATCATCAAGAATATTAATAAGATGCGGAAGTTAACCTGAATCCATTGATTGAATGTAATTCTTGAGTCCTTTGGTTGAGGATCTTCTCAGTCTGGTACGTAAATCTTCCTTCACAGAATGCTCTGTAATCTCTCTGTAGATGGGGAACAGAAAAATAATGTACGTACTGACTTGGGGACCACAACCCGTTTATATAATTGCTAAACCCTAGCAATTATCCTTAATTACCAATTTAGCCCATCATAAATTAGTAATTACCCTTTTGGTCTCTACACATAGGAGGCCTACACTTAATGATGCATTAAAAGCCCAAAACCTAAATTGATCACTTTAAATTGGGCAACCTTATTGATAGCATTTAATTCACATTTATTAAATATATTAGCCCATATATTGGATTATGATCCAACACTTCGATCTCCACATTGTAGGGAGGAAGCTCGCGAAAGGAAGCCATCGAGCGTGGGCTGGCTTCATCGCCATCGCGGCATGAGTTATCGATCTCCATGTCGCTGGCGTCCCTCACCGGAGCCAAGGAAGAGGAAGAAGGGTCCTCTTTGTTATGTTAACAAAAATTAAAAAAAAATATTTATATACTAATAATCAGTATTTTAGGTAATTTTAATAAGTATTTTAAACTTAAATTTAATAATATTTACATTAATAATTTTTTATTAAAAAATGTTTCATTTTAAAAAGTATACTACCATATACAACTAAACGTAGTTTCAGAAACAATCCTAACACATTTCTCAAAATGTTTTCATTTTTAATTTTTTTTCAAAAACAAAAACTAAAATAAAAACACTACCAAACGAGGCCAATAAGTTTCAACTAAGTTGCAAACATGCTGTTCTTGTTGATACACCAAAGTTTCACTCGTTATCTTTAAAACGGGGATCACAAGCTTTGCATGTGGTGTCTTAATGATAGAAGTGAGTGGGATTGAAATAGAAACAGGACATTAGAAATTGAAATGCCATGAGAAAAAGATTGAAGAATGAAGACCGCATTCCAAAACTGATTTAAAGATTAGGTATCATTGATGCAAACAAGTTTTTTTTTTAAATTAGAGACGTCACTGGCCACGCTAGCCCGGTCCACAAGCATGACCATGTCGGACCTTCTATATACGGTTGGTCTGTTCTATATAGGTACAAGCACATCTCTTGCTCGTGCTTGTATCATGCTTGACACAACAACCATTTGGTCGGTCTTTGGGCCATTGAGCCCTTTTAAAATTTGTATGACAATATTATTTTTTACAAGTAAAAAGTATCCAAATTAAATTTTCATATTTTATTACTAGAGCAAAAACAACTTGATGCCACTGAAAATCTAACACCACATCAAGCCTCTCACTCAACAATTTTTTTTTTTTGAAAATTAAGAATAAACAATACAAAAAGAAAGTATAATATTTTAACTAATTTATCCAAAACATAGAGTTGTTGTCTATGTTTATAAAATCTTCAACCATGTCAGCTTGGAGTTGTTTTTATGTTATATCTTGTGGATTTTTACGATTCTAAAAATAAAAAACTAATGTAGATCACTTCGATATTTTTTTGAGGTCAAAAGTATCAATTATATTTATGTGGATTGTAATTTTTTTTTTTATTATCGAGAGATATGCAACATGAGCATTAAAACTACCTCACAAAAATTATTAAAAAATTGTATTTGTTATGCCAACTCATCATGCTCAATGGGTCGTGTTGTGTCATACTCGTACTTATGCTTCTTGTCATGCCAGACTTACATGCCTAAAACTAGAAAAATTTTCATAAACGTCATCTTTTGAACTTTATGATTTTATAAATGGCACACATATTTGAAACTTATTATGCAACTAAAATATATTTTGATAAATGAAGGAGAATGAGGAAGAGTGAGTTGAGTGAGTGTTAGGATTTGTTCATTTTGAGTTGCTTGGGAAAAAAAATTAAACAACTTATACTAATTATTTTAGCAAAATAATATGAATAGTAGTGGTAAAAATAAACATATTTCTAAAAAGCATGCCGTAACATGCAATTTTCTCTTGAAATTATGTGTGCATCATAACCTACCATCTCATAGTGTACTTAGCTTGGCTTAATATAACCTCATGTTATATTATGTTATGTCCAAAAATTTATATGTCGTACCAACATGTTTATTGGATGGCCCAGACTGCTTGACATCTCTAATTGAAGAGTGATTTACATAAGTGTCTAGTTATAGGATCTTGAATATAAAATTGTCCTTAAGGTATTTTAAGTACAAAACTCTTTGTTATATTACATGTAAAAACAATTATAACCTTAAATTATTACAGGAAATAATATAATTTTCTCTTTAAAACGTAATTAATGAAAAAATTTGATATTTCATGGTAAATAAATAACTATACTGATTATAATTAAAAAAGGAAAACAAAGAAAAAGAAACAAGTAATAAATTCAAGATTTTAACATTTTTTGAAAGTCAAATAAGCTTTATTATTATTTTTTTAAAAGATCATTATCTTATTAAAGAAAACATGTGCAAACAAAGAAAAAAAAAGCTCATACATATCTTTTGTTTTTTTTTTATTAATAAATGACACAATAGATATTCTAACTAGTGTGGAAAATTTAATTGAAAATCATATGGCATATGTTTGAAATGTCAATTAATTAATTACAATAACAGCTCTCGACAGTTATAATAAAAAATAAAAAATTGTTACACTCTCGTATGTTATAGCCACTAACCTTAAATAAAAAATAAACTTTGAGAAACGTTTTGCAAAAAAGTGTTAGGTGGTAGGGTAGGTAATGTCATTCAAAAATTATAAAAAAAAGGCCTTGTGTCACGAAGACTAACAGTTTATTTGTTTTGTGTATTCTTTGGACTCAATAGATTCAAATTTGGATTCGAGTATCAACAATCCTTTAGATACGTGTTTGTTTCTCCTAAAATCTGAATCCTTTCAGTATTAAAAATCCAAATCTTCAGAGTTCTGACATCTCCTTAAACTTTTGATACTCGGATATCTTTGCTACAAGTAAAAGCTGAAATTCTTTCTCTAATATTTAAGTAAAAAAATCATAACTTCTTCATTTGATATCTAATTGAGATGATTCTTTTTTTATTGTGTTCCTAGTGAAGAGAGGAATAAATTAAGATTTATATTGTATATTTTTTAATATCATTAACATTAAGATTTTATTAAATTTGTCAAGAAATCAAAATCTATTTTCACTACCTCTCTAAATACAAATTCTAATTTTACTTTATACTCAGATTAAAACTTAAATATGCAACCAAACGTTAATTCGAATAACAATTTAAATCATTAACTTAAATCCTAATTCAAATCACATAAGTCAAATCAAATCATTAATTTGAATCCATTTACCAAATAGACCCTAAAAATAACCATTTTTTGATACAAAATAATAATAAAAAAAATCTAGCTTACATAATTGCCCACTTTGAATTGCAAGAATGGTTTTGGGAGGCTTTGTCTAAGGCCCCACAAGAGATGATGCATGAAATAATTACTGATTGATCATTTAGCCAAGATAGTGGACCCAACGTGGATCATCATGTTTGACACACCTCTTGCTCATGCAGAGATGAAGCGCAAGTAGACACTGATTTTTGCTCCATAAAAAGCAAGGACTGAAGCAGTTTATATCAACATTTCCCATTTTCAATTTCTCAGAAGTACAAGACTAAGTCCTTTCCTTTCTTCTACTCCAAAAAAAAAAAAAAAAAAAAAGGTTGCAGGCTTACAATAAGAAAATGCCGGCAAGCTATATGCCAATCTATGTGATGCTTCCGGTAAGTCACCAAGCAATATTATCATGAAATGAATATAATGTAACATTGCAACTCTATAACATGATTATTTTTATTAATTTGTGATTACATTTGTTTTTCTTTGCCTGCCAGTTGGATGCTGTTACGCCGGATAATGTTGTAGCAAACAGAGAAAATCTGGAGAAAAATCTTAAGGAGCTGAAAGCGGCCGGCATTGATGGCGTCATGACCGATGTCTAGTGGGGGATTGTGGAGTCCAAGGGGCCAAAACTGTATGACTAGAGTGGTTATAGGAGCTTGTTTCAACTAGTTCAAGACGGTGGATCAATGTGGTGGCAATGTTGGACGTTGTTTATGTGCCGATCCCTCAGTGGGTCCGTGACATTGGGAAATCGAATCCCGATATCTTTTACACCAACCGGAAAGGTAACGGGAACCCAGAATACCTCAGTCTAGGGGTGGATAACCAGCCTTTGTTTCGTGGACGAACTGCGGTTGAGGTAAGGGTCAAGAACACTTCATTATGATGAATACCCGTACAAGATTCTCGACAATTGCAACTCGTTCGATTTGATCTTTGTCCATGTTAGTTTCTACGGGGGAAACTCTCAAGGAAAAAAATAACCCAAGGAAAATGTCATAAAACAAATTAACAGAGTTTTAGTAAGAAAAAACCAAAAAAAATAAAGAAATGTACCTCTTTCCTTGCACACACCCCCTATTTATAGCTCGGGAATGGTCTGTTGATCCTCAAGGGACTGATTTTCAGCCCTTAGATTAGATTTTGCCATGCGTCATTGAAAACCGGTCGTTCATGTATGCCTCAAGTCACTCAGCCTTTAGCAGTCTTAAGGTCTGATCACCACTATGCGCTAACGTCTTGTGCGTTGTGACTATATTAACCACCACATTCTGCACTAAAGCCTTAACTCTGCTTGGCCGACTCATAACGTCGTTGTTTTGCTTTCTTCCCATTAGCTTAGTTCAATATTAACACATCATCGTCGCCTTACATGGTTGTTTTACAAAGAATCCTTTTCACTCCCACAAGATACAATCTTTGTTGAACAATCAGCATACTTAGGTAGTAATTGTTTTGCAGGAACAAACAGATATTTAATCTAGCATAAATAGCTATGATAATCGGTCCAATATTGAAATGATCAAGTTTTTAATACTTCTATTTTCATAGGCTTTAAGAACTCATGTTCTTTTAGGATCAGATCCAACTTTTATAATAAATATACTCATCTTCATCCTAAAACCTTTGTTTTTCTTTTTCTCTTTTCCACGTTTGTGCAGAGATTACGTAAAGAGCTTCAGAGAGACCATGTCAGATTTCATAGAATTGGATTTTTCTTAGATATTGAAGTGGGCATGGGCCCTGCAGGAGAGCTTCGGTGCCCCTCTTATCCAGAAACTCAAGGATGGGTTTTTCCTGGGATTGGAGAATTTCAGGTCAATCTGAAATCTTTTTTTTTTTAATTTTTTTTTTAATTCCAATCTCCAATTAAGGGAAATTTAAGACTAAAACATGTTATGTAACATATGCAGTGTTATGACAAATATCTAGAAGAGGATTTCAAAGAGGCTGCAACAAATGCAGGCCATCCTGAATGGGAGTTGCCAGATGATGCAGGGGAATACAATGATAAACCAGATGCTACAGGATTCTTTCGATCAAATGGGACATACCTTACCGATAGAAGGAAGTTCTTCTTGGAGTGGTTTTTTAACAAACTCCTGCTGCATGCTGATCAGATCTTAGAGGAAGCAAAAAACGCTTTTCTGGGATGCAAATTAGTGTTAGCAATCAAAATAAGCCTAGTTGTCTCAAAGCTAAATTATCATTAGTACTTGTGGTTAATCCTGCTTTTAATCCATCCAACTGTTAAAGATCTCGATGAAAATGGCACCTAAAGACCACTTGCAGTTTCTGATGAGATTTTAACAGTTGGATGGAAGAAAGTGCACAACCGTTAGAAAAAGGAAGCAATTCCTTTTTCTGTTGAGATTTTAACAATTAAATGGGCAAAAGGACTAATTTGGGACAATTTGATAGATCAATAACTCGTTATTGGACGTTCTAAAATTCAATGAACAAATAAGATTTGGCCTATAATCCCGCACTAGTAATAAGATTAGCATTATTGCTTACCCTCTTCCAATCAATACCAAACTAATGCTTTATGTTTCATCACCAAAACAGGTCTCTGGAATGCACTGGTGGTATAAACATCCGAGTCATGCTGCGGAGCTTACTGCGGGATACTACAACTTGGACGACAGAGATGGCTATAGAACAGTAGCAAGGTTGATTTCAAGGCCCCATGTCATCTTCAATTTCGCGTGTTTGGAACCGAGGAACTCTGAACAAAGTGCAGATGCAAAAAGCGGACCTCAGGAACTAGTGCAGCAGGTAAAAAACTAGAAATTTAACTTCAAATCATAAACCAAACAAGGTTTTCTAGCTCATTAGACTTCCTGACTGAGAATTCAAAGGTTTAAAAGCAATCAAAAAATCAAACTTCAGCTCCAGATAAACCTACTTAATAAAAAATGGCTTTGCGTGGACGCAGGCGAGAGAACACGGAAGCTGCTGGTGAGAATGCACTTCCAAGGTATGATAGTTATGCTTATGACCAAATCATTTTAAATGCTAGACCAAATGGTGTCAACAAAGAGCCGCCAAAACTGAAGATGTATGGGGTAACCTGTTTTCGTCTGTCAACTGATCTCATGGAAGAGATAAACTTCGATTTGTTCAAGGTATTTGTGAAGAAGATGCACACTGATCAGGTAAGCGACCTTCACTTGTAAAGGTTACTTTCCAAAAGATTTTACTCGCAAAATGACTTCGAAGTTTACCCTGAGCGACCAGTTTTTACATCAAACGGTCAAGTGGGTAGCTCAGTGTAAAAAACGGACTAAAGTCATTTTCCTAATTTCACTTTACAAGATTGTCGTTTCGACAAACTTCCACAATCTAGCTTGCTCACTACGAATCAATCTCACTGTTATGCAGGATTTTTGTCCAGAGCCGCCAAATAGTTCCCCTGCCACCTTCAAAACCAAAGATTCCACTTGAAGATATTCTGGAGGTGACCAAACCACTGACGCCCCTCCCTTGGGATAAAGCAACAGATATGAGCGTCGTTGTTGGTGGTGGAATTCTTTATTTCATAGCAAGGCTCTTAAGATTCAGATGAAACCAAAGCTAAGATGGAAAAGAAGACCAATAGTTGGATATGAAACGCAAGATAATTGCCACACATGGCATGGCAAGCTAGTTCCTATATTGTCCAGTTTTCAAAATAAAAAAAATCTGTATATCTTATATACTGATGTATTATGATGGTAATCAACCATAGCTTAGAATTTATATTTGTCACCGTTTGGTCATCTGCACATAGTTAAAAAGTTCCGTGGTTTTTTTTTTTTTCCTATCAAAAAGTTGGCGGGAACAAAGACATTGCGTTGAAACAAAGCATTTTATGGTGCAAGAGAATAAGGCTATTGCCATCTTAGTAGTCTGACCTGGACCTACCTTGCGCCCTTAGCCACACCAAGATGAACAAGAGGACTAAGTGGAATAAACATCACAAGCATTAAATCCGAAGAACCAGACAAGAATGAGGTTTTAAGCAAAAAGACCATTAGGAGATTACCTCAACCTTGGCTATCTATCTGACTGCAAATTGGAAATGTGGGGACAAAAAAGATGAACATACTGAAGAACGGATTTTATTATTATTAAAAAAAGGAAAAAAAAAAAAAAAAAAGAAGAAGAGAAGACTAACATTTTATTACTATTAAAAAAGGTGTGTAGTGGGGCTCACTCATCTCACTTTGTAAGTGGGAATTTCAAAAGCTTAAAAGAAATAAGCAAACGACAACGATTTTCCAAATACGATGTTACATCAGAGAACGACAACAAACTCAATCCTAAAACCAAAAAAAAAAAAATCAAACGACACCAAGTAAAAACGACAAAAGTATAAAGACAACAATAATTGGAGAGAAACTGCATTTACTTTTTCATTTTTGAAGGCCTGTTCGTCTAATTATGAAACTATTTGACAAAAATAAAAGCAAACAAAAATTTATAAGGTGTTTAAAAAATATAGTTTAAAGCATTTTTTTGAGTTTAAAAATTATAAAGTGTGAAAACTTTATATCCATTTAGCTACTGAAAGGACAAGTGGTCAAGTCTACGAAAATGTCTGGCTTTTTTCCCTTTGTGTTTGGCTTTGCTATATGTATAGCTCAGGGGA